>CAUYPO010031492.1:0-32482 GCA_963574435.1 Cheirogaleus major | reverse complement strand
TAGATCTACCATTTGATCCAGCAATTCTACTACTGGGCATATACCCAAAAGATCAAATGACACTCTACAAAAAAGACACCTGCACTCAAATGTTTATAGCAGCACAATTCACAATTGCAAAGTTGTGGAAGCAACCCAAGTGCCCATCAATACATGAGTGGATTAATAAAATGTGTGTATGTATACCATGGAGTACTATTCAGCTGTAAGAAACAATGGTGATATAGCAACTCTTGTATTTTCCTGGATAGAGCTGGAACCCATTCTACTAAGTGAAGTATCTCAAGAATGGAAAAACAAGCACCACATGTACTCACCAGCAAATTGGTATTAACGGATCAATACCTAAGTGGACATATAGGAATAACATTTATCAGGTGTCAGGCGGGTAGGGGGGTGAGGAGGGGATGGGTATATACAAATATAATGAGTGAGATGTGCAACGTTTGGGGGATGGTCACACTTGAAGCTTTGACTTGGCGGGGGGCATGGGCAATATACGTAACCTTAATATTGGTACTCCCATAATATGCTGAAATTAAAAAAAAAGAAGAAAGTTTACATTAAAAAATAGCTGTGTGAGCTTGAACAACAACCAAAAAGAAAACTATGAAAGATAAATTTAAATATATTAAAGCAGATACAAATAAATGAAAAAGCATCCTGTGTTCATGAGCAAGACAATGTTATTAGAATGTCAAAGCCAATTAAAAAATGGCTAAAGGACTTGAATATACATTTCTCCAAGTAAGACCTACAAATGACCTACAGATATATGAAAAAATGTATCACTAATGATCACAGAAATGCAAATCAAAACCACCATAAGATATTTCCTTACACCTATTAGAATGGCTACTATCAAAAGGACATGATAGAAAATGTTGGTGATGATGTAGAGAAAAGGGAAACCTTGTATACTGTTGGTAGCTATATAAATTGGTGCAACACTATAAAAAATAGAATGGAGGTTTCTCAAAATACTAAAAAAATAACTATCATATGATCCAGTAATCCCACTCCTGGGTATACATCCAAAAGAATTAAAATCAGACTTTTGAAGAGATATCTTCACTCTCATGTTTATTGCAATAAACAAGACATGGAAAAAATTCAAATGCCTATCATCAGATAATTGGAAAAAATGTGAAATATTACATATTGTATGATATACGACATATATTGTGCATGCGTTTAATCTAGTATAGCAGCATTATTCATAATAGCGAAGACATGGAAGCAACGCAAATGTCTATCAACAAATAACTGAATTAAAAATGTGAGATATCATATAGTGTGTGGTATATTGACCTCCATTGTGCATATATATACACCCAAAAGCATATTATTCAGACTTTTAACAATCTTGTCATTTGTGATTACATGGGTAACACTAGATATTATGGTAAGTTAAATAAGCCATAAACAGAAGTACATATACTCCACAATACCAATTACATAATGACTCTGAAATAGTCAAACTCATAGCAACTGAGAATGGAATTGTGGTGCCCAGGGGTGGAGGGAAGAAGACGTGGGAGAGGTTTTAGTTAGAGTACAAAGTTTCCGTTATCTAAGATTAATAAATCCTAGAGATATACTATACAGCATTGTGCCTATAGTTAATAATAATGTATACTTGCAAATTTGCAAAGAAGGTAGATTTTGTTTTAAATGTTATTATCATGCAAAAATATTAAATAATAAATAAGAAATGGAGAGGAAACTTTTGGAAGTGATGGATAGATTTATGGCATAGATTGTGGTGATGCTTCATAGTTGTATACTTATCTCCAAATTTATTAAGTTGTACGCATCAAAAAATGTTTGATAGATCAATCAACATAAAAGGAGCAAATGTACAGCAGTAAAAAATTATGGTAAACTACACCAGAAGCCAGATGACAAAGTGAGGAAAATATTTTAAGATTCATTATACTATCCAAAGTGACCTACAGAGTCAATGCAATCCCTGTTTTTAATATTATAGTAAGGAAAGCCACTAAAGAGGGCAGAAAAGACAATCTTGCATTGTCTACAGCACCCCACTCCCCAGTCCTCTGGCAGTGCCACACCAACATGCCAAGTAAATAAAGAATCTGTGTGCCTGAGGGAAGGAGAGTAAAGTGAGTGTGGGATTTTGCATTGAAATTGAGGGCCATGCTGGCACAGGGGAACATAGCATAGAGCAGAATTCTACTAGTGCCCATGGAGAAGAGCATTTGGATCAGCCTGGATGGAGGGAAATCCTCCACCCTCAAATCCAAGTTCTAGCTGGCCCCATCCCCAGCTGACCAAAAGTAGCCTGAGGCCTGGAGGAAGTTTGTGAGGCCACAAAGATTGAAGTCTTTGGACAATTACTGCAGCTGTGCTGGCTCAGAGCCAGTGGACTTGGGTGCACATGACTCAGTGAGACAACAGCAGTAGGGGCCAAGCCAGTGCCTGTGTCATCTCCTCCTCCCAACCACAGGCAGTGCAGCTCAAAGAATCTTCTTCCACTTGGGGAAAGGAAAGGGAAAAGTTCAGAGGACTTTGTTTTGCAACTTGGGTACCAGCTCAGCTTTAGTAAAATGAAATACCAAGGAGGCTTCTGAAGCCCTTAAGTCCAGACCATAGTTCCTGGATGGCATTTCTAGACCCACCCCAGGCCAGAAGGAATCACTATGCCCTGAAAGGAGGACCTATTCCTGGCAAAAATCACCACCTGCTGAACAAAGTGCCTATGAGCTTTGCATAAACATTATAAATCTGCTAATGTTTAGTTTTATAACACACAATAGTGATCACTATTTAGTCATACTATCTGTATACTTTTCTATAATGTTTTAGTAAGTTTCCCTGTAACATTTTATGGTGTTTTTTGTCAGACCCTCAGGGCAACATTGCATAAACAAGGCAACAAAGTTTCTGGCTGTGGCAGAGGTTTTCCAATTTCTGATAAATAATTCTGTCAATGCACAGTTCACTGCAGAAAGAGAAGATATTGTTTCATAAAAGTTTTAGTGCCTCACATTGGTATGATTTCCAGATGTATTAATTACATATCACAATGTGTCTCTTGACAATGAATGTATTAAACTGAACAGAAAAGTTACAGCCAGCTGGTTTTCTGTCAGGTTAAATAAGTTACGTTCCTTGTATTTCCAGCTATTTACTTTTATTGCTATCAGCCTCAATACCTCCACGATTAGGAAGGACAGTCAATATTATACTGCATGGTAAACCTCAGGGATTTATGCAAATTACACTGTTCTATTAATTTATTTTTTGATGACTAATACATTAATTTTAATAGGAATATCTTTTTAATATGCTTCTTGTTTAGAAATAATTGATGTCACACAATGGTGAAAAACTATTTTAGTTGCAAAATCACATTTTATGCTTTTTTTTTAGTATTCTTGCTTTTCATTTCACTTGCTTTCCATTTGCTATTATTTCTCACTGAGGCATGAAGATTTCCTATTTTCCTCCAAATGTTACCATCTTTACATTGTCCACATGGTAATTATCCTGCTCAATATTTTTTTATTTTTCTTTAATTGGAAAATTTCATTAAAATATAGTAGTATTTACATCTAATTCCCTGTTACTTAAGTCAATTATCTTTACAAACAATACTTAAGTACAGGATACCTTGATTAACTTTAAAATAATGTCAGAGAGAAGTCCAAAAATGAGTAAGCCATGGATCCTCCTCTTAAGGAACTTCTTAAAGCTTGATATTAAACTAAACTGAAAATAACATAGCATCATGTTTTTTCCCATTCCAATGACATGATTGTTATAGCATAGAGCTAAGAAGTAGCGGGCACACATTAGTAATTCCAGATCAATCATTTTGCTCTCTAAGCTAGCTGGGGTAGAAAAAAAGGAAATTGCAGGCACTTGTTTGCATTTTGATGTTCCTGTGCAAAACTAACGAAAGTTTCCTGAATCAATTTATAGGTACAGAGGAATAAAAAGCCATAGTTTCTACAATATGACAAATAGTTTGTACAACTGAGAAATATTGTTGTTAGTGCTGCTGTGATATTATTTCATCAGGGTGCTATAATATGAAGATATTGATTTATTGATAGAGAAATAAGAAGCAGATTGATCCATTAAGATTTTTTATCTTTTAGTTTTTTCTTTTGAAATTTTCCTATTCAAAAGATAAATTATCTTTTCTATTTTATGATATCTGTAGAATTGAATACTGTATAAAGGTCATCTTAAATCTTGATGTTTTATTATTGTTTTATAAATATTTCCACAGTGCCATTCTTATTTTCAAGTAATGCCTAATATACAAACTGTTATTAAGGTTGTGCCTTGAACATTATTATTATTGCTCTAACATTATTATTAATATATTTTCTGGATATTGTATTTATTAAGATTCAAGATGTAAATTTTTAGCTAGACCCTGAGAGAGTTGTTCTCCACTGCCATAGAATCAGCTGCCTATTCATTAAGAATAATATGCATGTCTATGAGATTGAAAACAGTTCTTTTTAAATTTTAAAAAGGAAGTTTGATGCTACTTCAGTAAAAATATCTTATCCCTTTAATGAAGGAAAATTTAATTTGCGCATATAATACAAATCTAGTTCATTAAACTACATGAAATTCTTTAGCAAGCCAACAACTAAATATGATCAAAGAGGTTTCCAGTTAATACAAGATTAAATGTCAAATGCTTTTCACATAAAGTAAAGAAATTAAAATAAGTTCAACATTACTGAAATTTACCACCATACCTAAAAACATACGTGACTTGATCCATTCATGTTGGATAATTTGTATTCAATTAATTTATCTTATAATAAAATAAACTATTACTTTTATAATTTGGGGTACATTAGCAATTGAATAGACTTTAAGGGGAAAAGTTATTTGAAAAATTATGACAAAGTTTCATTATAAGTATTGATTACAACATATAGATTATAGCAATATAAGTGAAGGAGAATAACACAATGACACTAAAAAATACAAAGTGGAGGTTGCCCATATTACTTAGCATCAGTAGAAAGCATTCATGCTTAGACTATAGCATGTTGGGTATATCATGAGTGTTGCATGGGAGGAACTTCACTCTCCTTTTGTTCTTTTTTTATGAAGAGAATAAATGTGACACAGACCTTATTAGTGGGCACAAACAGTGTGTTTGGGGGTGCCAAAAAGTCTGAACTTAGATATCATCTATTTTACAGTGTTCTGGGTAACAGCAGCTGTGTCCAACACCTGAAATCTTGGAAGTTCTAAGGGAATTTGGACTACCTTCTGCTTTGAATACAACACTTTTGGTTCTTTTGGGAACATGAGTTTGAGTGAAGACTTTACCACGGATTTCACACAAAAACTTTATTCCTAATAGCTCATTGTTAGGCAAAACAGAAGTAGCAATTTAGGACATTTTGTTTATCCCTGCAAAGATGAAGAGTAACATATAAAGATTACAGTAAATACAAATTTTACTTTGATAACAAGTTATAAGTGCAAATCTGAGCAATTGCACTTGTTGGTTTAATATATGATTAATTTTAAATTGCCTGTTAAATTAAATTATGGATAATTTTCTTGCTTTTATATAAAATATGTCCTATAAATCAGTGGTCCCCAACTTTTTTGATACCAGGGACTGGTGTCATGGAAGACAATTTTTCAACAGACCAGATGGGGGTTTGGGATAGTTTCAGGATGATTCGAGTGCATTGCATTTATTGTGCAGTCAGACTTCTCTCCTAACGATAATCTGTATTTGCAGCCACTCCCCAGCACTAGCCTCACTGCCCCAGCTCCACCTCAGATCATCAGGCATTACATTCTCATAAGTTCATAACCTAGATCCCTCACATGCGCATGCACAATTTACAATAGAGTTCATGCTCCTATGAGAATCTAATGCCACCAAGGATCTGACAGGAGGCAGAGTTTATGCAGTGATGCAAGCAATAGGGAGCGGCTGTCAATACAGATGAAGCTTCGCACTCTTGCCTGCTGGTCACCTTCTGCTGTGTGGCTGAGTTCCTAACAGGACAGTACCAGGTCCACGGCCTGGGGATTATAAATGTACAGTATTATAATTTAAATGTGTTGCTCTAAATATTTTAATTTTTATATGCAATCAGCTTTGATATTTTTAAAATATTTCAGAAAGTGTTTTATTTCCTAATAGTTTCAGCAAAGTAAACTCTGTGTAACAATTCAGTATGAAATTAAAAAGGTAAATGTAAATGCAACAAAAAATAGTCTCCTTTATGTTTCCTTGGATGAGTTTGATGATCAGTTATTCCATCATTAATTTTTTAGGCAGCAAAAGGCATATTTTAATTTTTCCCTTGTTCCAAAGTTGTACTTTCAGTTCTTTTGTATTATTATCACAAATATTTTTAATCATAAAGCTTTTCATTTATATGGATAAATTTTTAATTTGCTTGAATGCTCTCTTATTAACTGTGTTCTGAAAGTGAAAAAAAAAAGCTGTCTTTTTGCCTGTTTTGCAAAAAATACATCTTACAAAATTTATTCTTGCTGTTTTCCAGCTTTCTTTTAATCTAGTTGACAGTTTTTCTAAATGTTTTATTCCAACTTTTATAATTAGAGCTAAAACCTCTGAAAGGTTTTGACTAAAAGAGAAAATATGAATGAATTCTTAAACATACTTATGTAAGACTTACTGGGAAATTTGTTTCTTTGTATTATTTGTTTAAAGAAAAATATTGTTTAGACTTTCATCGTTATTATATAAGGTTCTACAAATTATTATGATGCATCAGGAGAAAAGAATAAAATATTGATTTCAAAAAATAGTAAACATTTGGAAATTCTATCCCAAGATATACTGTTAGCTAGCTCTTTGGCAGTAAGTAAATTAACATTTAAGGTCAAATTTTCAAAGTCCACTCAAAGCAAGTTCTTCTTTTCCAACCACAGTATCTTTTTATTACAAGCATACCTAAGATGTACACACATAATTCTGCATAGGACTTCAACATGCTCCAAAAATGTCAAGTCTGACTACATAGAAACCAAAAAAAGTTAACCACAATTGGATTAGGTTTAATTTTTCATGTGATGCACTTCAAAGGCAATTTAATTCCAAACATAAAAATAGTAGCCACTCTCATATGCTATAAATTATTTTGATTTATAGAGTTTGAACAGGAAAAACAAGATATTACCTTTTCATAGGTATATTGATTCTCAGGGAAGTGTTTTCAAACTTTGGAATGTCTACATCTGTCTACCTACTTCCATATCTATACATCTCTATTTCCACTTATCATTTATCAATCTTCTCTTTGTTCTTTACCTATCCATCCTTCTGAAACAGAGTGGTATAAATGTTCTTAAATTTACCACCATAGCTTTTTTTTTTTTTTTTTTTGACAAATGCTTGAAAGATAAATTATTAGCTACCCAGAGTTTGGGTATATTGGCAAAAGGGCTGCTATTTTTATATTTGTATCATGCAGGATATAATGAGTGGACTACAATTAGGAAAATGAGAATAGAAAGGAAGAGGAAAGAGCTAATATTTATCAGTGAAGACATTTAAAATTACCTCTTGGTTCATGGAGAACCCAGTGAGAAGGCTGATCTTTGTGAATTCACATGGAGTAAAATAGCACAGATATATGTAAGATCAGATCTTAAAAATGTCAAAATAAAACAAACAATTTTAGACATAATGAACAGGCTTGCAATTTTTTCACTTGGTCATTCAATGCAGATTTTGGACTAGGTTTCTAGGCAAAGGAATCCCAGGGGGTAGCTTTTGTGTACTTATTTTCATATTAGTTTGTCTTGGCATTCTTCCTTCCATCCAAAAAATAATCTAAAACAAAAAATTATTAAAGAAGAAAATAGATATCACTGTATCACTGCCTACATCATGGTTCGACCAACTATAGCACTCAGGCTACATTCAGCCCTCTATCTGTTTTAGCAAATAAAGTTTTATGGGAACATAGCAATTACCCATTTGTTTACTATTTTTCCTTGCTGCTTTCCAGCCACAAAGACCATCTGACCTACAAAGCCTAAAATATTTACCATCTGGCTCCTTACAGAAAGTAAACTGCCGACCTCTGACTTACATAACAAAACTTATGTTTCATAAGATTGACTTTGAAAATTGGTGCATTAAGAAGAATTTTATAATGAATCAAATAATTTTGTCTATTTTTATTTTTAATAGAATTTTTATCATTTTATAGCCATAGCTTCTGAAATGCTAAAGACTCCTCAAATGAGATCAACTAATGCTTATCAAAGATTTACCAAGTAAAAATAGGCTTTTTATATGTAGTATTTTTTCAAGTTTTACCAATTTAGACAGGAAAGGAACATGAAATAAAAATTCAACATTTTTTTTCTATTCTTCATAACCCTCTAATTCTTTAACCATACAATTTCATGGTGATCATTTAATTAATAAAATAAATATTTTGTGCTTCATTCATATTTATAAAAATGTTAATTCTTTTTTTATAAATTGATTTTTTGTTCAGAAGTCTGTTTATCTTAGACTTTCATTTTATTTTTGAGATATACTTCTCTTGGACTTATTTTTTTGATTATACTGGCTCCAAAAGATTATAAAAGTTTTGCTTTTATCGATGTTATTTCTTCCTTCTGTACTTTTTTAGTTAATGACATTTAAGGTTTATTTCTTTATTTTTTCTTTTATATTATTGAATTGGTTTTAATTATTCTTGAAAATAGGCTTCTTTGATGGATTGCATATTCATGTTTAGGTTCTAATTAATCTTTGTATTTTGTAGTTCTTCTTTGAATCCATTAAATTATTTGATAGTGTATTTGAAATTATTACTACGACAGTTAAACTTTTGCTATTTCTCTTCCCTAATAGTGAGTTTTATTTCAAGATTTTATGAGTACCTACCATACATTCTTCTTACATATTATTATTACATATCCCATTTTTAAATGTTTATGATTTCTCATTACTTACCTCTGATTCCACTGTAATTACTAGTTTGGTACTTCTGTCTTTATTATCATCTAATTTTTACAGATCTAAAATTTTTATATTTGTGAGTGTCTATGTAAATTCAAAATGTTACATACGTCTCTTGAATTTTACTGAAAACAGAATTAGATATTTTCTAAATAATATCATGATTTATCTAATATATCTATACTTCAATCTTCAAGATGACTATCTATTGAAATGTAGTATATTTTCGAAGCCTATTTTTACATTCTTCAAATTTTACAGATTAAAAGTTGTTATGTAGGTTCTATGCTCACATTTTGCAGAGAAAAATATCTAAGTTTACATTAAACAATAAAAGCACAAATCAAGCCCCCAGTACTTGATTTGGAATTCCCAGAGCTTAAGGGGAAACAGGCGGGAACTAATCAGAGCAAAACTAAGGTATACATGGACTGCAGTGGATAGAAATGAATTGTGACTAAGGAAACATGCTCCATTCACTCTTTAGAGTGCCCAGAATTTCAGTGACAAAAGCAACTGTTCTTGATTTTTCCATACACATTATGAAGGTGAAAATCTTTAAGTTTAAAGTAAGGATACAAATTTTCTTGATTCATAATGTAAAAAGGAATAAGGTTGAGATATTTCCTGATATCTCTCAAAGCTTCCAGCCCTATTTGGGTTGTGGCAGTGGTATCTGTAAAGAATGTAATTTTAGTTTGCTTTGTTTCTCTCTTTTTTCTGCTCATGGAAAGCAGACATCTATGTGTGATTCCTAACTCTTATTTTAGTTTTTCAAAAAAATTACTTTAATTGGATATTGAAAAGTTCCTCAAAATGCTTTCACTATGAAAAACTACTATTTTCATTGTTGAGGTAGCCCTTTATTTATTCACATTCCACTGTGGTTTCAGTGAAATTCTGTAATGCAAAGCCTCACTATTTAGTCACATTTCCATGACTTGTGGTTCCATTTTGGGAAATTGGTCAGAGAAAATTTTTCCTAGACACAAATTAATTGTCATAGGTTAAATTCTACATATTTAATAGCAAAATAATCCCTGACGAATGCAAGCTACTTTACTCATAAAACCAACAGACTAAAGAAAGTCTATCCATCACACCTGAATAACCAAACAAAATGATATGGTAAGTTATTTTATTTTCCCCATGGAAAGATTATTTTTCTCTACTATCAATCACTTCATTGACAGATCATTGCTCTATTTAATGAATGTCTATAAATTTTAACATATTTATGTATAAATACAGTATTTGTTGAGTGTTCATTTTCTTTTAAATTGCATCAAACATTACCACAGTTGTTTTTTTAAGAAATATATTGCCTCAAACTTTACTAAAGTATACAATAGATAAGACATAAGATTAGTTAAAATTGGCATGATTTCAACAGAACTTAACATATAGCAGCACAAGCTTTGGGCACATGTTAAATTCTCTGATTCTCATTCTAAATAGTTAGTTTTAGGAATTAACTAAACCAATATATGACAGGTACATATTATAGTTCTTTTATTTCACTAAAGATAACTTTCTTCTCTCTCTACCTGTCTTGTGTTGAAATTTTTCCTACTCAAGTTAACTAAGCCCTGGAAACTAAAGATGTAATTTAATACTTTGGAAAATATATACTATTAATTATGTACTTCATTTTAATATTTTGTAATTTTTTTATTTCTATTAAGATTTCTTTGGAAAAAAGTTTATATCCAATGCATTTCTATTAAAATATATCTGTTTATCCTAAATTCCAGTATATTTTTAATTTTGCTTTGAAAAAGAATATTTTTATTTTTATAATAATGTTATTTTTAATGTAAGAAAACCAAAAGATAATTTATAATGATTTAATAGATGTTTAACTACCACTGAGCTTATCAATTTTGTGGTCCACTTCTGAGCAGCAATCACTCTCTGCTCTCCCAGTCCAGCCCCTAAGTCTTCTGCCGGGATGGCCCAACAAGCTTTGCCTCTATTCGGAGATCCTAAAGACTATGGAATTATGTATCTACAATGTGATTTCGATTTGGCATGTTTGATATCCACAACAGCATGTGCAATTATTCATAAAATTTCAATGATATAGTTAAAAATTTCATAATAAAAGATAACTAATTTTCAGCTATAGCAAAGAATTTTCAATCTCTCTGATTTCCTAGGGTCACTTAGAAAATTAAAAGTATCAATTATGCTGAACCTTAATTATTTTCTATTTCTTTTCCAAAGCCATCAGCTAGTCTTTGTTTGTCAGTTTATTTTTTGTTTGTTAGGGGTTTTTTTTGTGTGTGTGTACGTGGGAGGATTAGAAGGTCAATGTGTAGTGAGGTTCCCTGGTGACAGATAATATTAACGAAAAGTAGAGGGATATTATTATACTACTGAACATTTTTTAAAGTTGCCTTCTTTGTTTTAGAATATCAGAACTGAGATTTCCCTTTAGTGAGAGAGAAGTTTTCAGGGCTCTGAACTATTTTTCATTTTCATAAAAGATCACTTTATTAACATTGTTATTAATGAGCATTAATTTAATAATTTTACAGTTTACATGCAGTAAATTCTGCATAAAATATCAATAGTAATGTCTTTGGACCATACTTCAAATATACTTTACAAAGCACTTATTCTTAGGTCTAATGATGTTACTCATTAGTTGGGACAAATTAGAAGTCAGCTTGTCAGTGTTCGCGGATATTCTCTGCCACATAAGGACACAAGAGGAATAATTTAGTCAAGTGTGACATTGGCATTATTAAAAGTGTCAAGTTGTGTCACCGAGGATTGCTGAAGCAGTATTCTCCAGAAACTCCATGAACTATCTAAAACAAAATTTAGAAGGAGGAGAAAAAAATGTTCCATTGAAGTTGACAGCAATAAATACTAAAATTAAGGCCTCAGGATAGCCTAGAGAAGAAAGTAGACAAAGAAAAATTAAAGAAAGAAGTTAAATGAATAAAGGACAAAATCAAATAAAATAAGAAGCAAATGTATAATTACAGATGAATTAATTGGTTTATATGTTTTGGAAAATTGCATCTATAAAGAAGGATAAGGGGAAATCGGTTAACATATTTTTAAGAAGAAAGCCAATAGATGTCATATGAAAGTAGGTTATCTGAATACCATACTCAGTTGCACCATGATTTTCAAAGTTCCAATAAAAATGGTTCATGGTGAATTACTCTACTCAACAAGAACTACAAAACAACAACAACACTAAAATCACAAATTCATTGTGACCAGGTCTGTTATATGCATATAAAGGGAAGGAAAAAATAGCATTTATCTGATTTCCGTGTAGCTATAAAAGTAGAAGGGAATTATAGCCTTAAAAGTAAGTAACTTCTTGCTTTGAAATTTCTAAAAGTATAGGGCTGCTCATTTCAAACTTATTCAGCAGTGACTCATCATGAATAAAATGTTGGGAAATATGATGGAGGTTACAATAAACAATACAGATGGAATACTTTCTTGAGTCCATGCTAAAATATGCAATCTGAGTTGACAAAATAAGATATTACCTCTTGCTCAATCTAGCTATAAAGTCAGAGTTAGCATATAGAATACATTTAGATAATAAGGTACATTTTCTCTCTCTTTTTTTTTATAATACCACCTAGATGTGAACATAAAATGCAATTTTTTTTCTACAGCTTATTTGTCCTTCTTTTTGAACAAACAACCACTAGGTGTTGGGGAGATGGGAGCAACAACCAAAAATTAAATTTCTGAAGCTAAAGATTAATTACTGTATTGTATTCTATTACATAATGCAATATATGTATAATGTATGTATAATATGTATTACTTACACATTTATTGCTCTCAGCTCGAAATCTACTGTTCATTGACTTCTCTATACAACTGATGCTATACTCTGAAATACTTCTTTGCCAGCTGGAATGATGTTAAGCTTTGACAATAGAGGGCACTACAAGGTCTCTATGGCAGGAAGGAGCTTCTCTTCCTTGTTTCAGTATATTTCTCCTTCCAGTCTTCTGCAGTATGCAGGGCGGTTCTAGAACCTGGATACTGCAGCATGGGTGGCTTCTCTAGGAATAGCCTCTTGTAGTACATACAACTTCTACTACATGTGCACCTTCTCCAGCACATGGCTTCTAGAACATGAGTACATTTCTAGCAAGTTCTGCCTAATGGCACCTAAGCAGCTTTTCCACATCCAGTAAACCACAGCTTCAATCTCTCTGAGGACAGTTAGATCTCAGCCCTTAAGGAGAGGGCCTCTACCTTGGGGTACTCTATCTCAGCCCCATGGGGCGTGACAACACTTTATACATTCTATCCCTAATATTACTTAGCATTCTCTAGACTTCGAATTAGCCAAAATTACATTCTATTCTATTACCTATTATATTTAATACTTCATATTAAATTTCCCTGTTCAAATTATCCAGTATTTTCTTCTCCTGAGTGAACCACAACTGATTTTGAAAAAGTACCAAGAGTGGCCCAAGGAAATAGACCCTCAGTGATGGAATTTGGGGATTGGTTTGCTTGTGCCATTGAGAGTATCTTTTCTTTGCTTGAAAACTCAGTGATAACTTTACCTGGGGCAGATTACTGCACAGGGGATGCTCACTCTCCATAAAAACCACCATAAATCACTTTCCATTCTTTTGCCATAAGCTCATAACTGAAGTCAGATCTCAACATTCACTGGAGATAGAGGTACACACTATGATCCAGAGAGAAAAACCTTACATGGGAAAAATAATCACAAGGCTTTGCTAACTTATATCAACAGAAAGCTGGGGAACCTGTGTGAGAGTGGATTCTAAGGATCAAACGGGAGAGGATATAACATTAAATTAGATTTTATTCATTTTTATTGGTGCATGTAATTTAGCTCTTGCAGCTGGAGATGACTGGAACTACTAGAATACCTTTGAAATTAGCAAATTAAATGAAACTTGACTTAGTGGTGGCCTATATTTAATGAGACTGAGATGCCAAAGTTCCATTGTATGATATGGAAGAAGGAATCAAAAGGCTTGGGGATATAGGAAAATTACTGGATTTATCATATGTGACTTGCACACTTAGTCCCCAGCTGAATTCCATATAGCCCAGGTATGACTATAGGAAATTGAGATGGATTTCCTGATTTCAAAGGAGATGATCAGATCTTGAAGCATTAGAGGTCAAATGGCAACATAACATCAAAGACAATTTTGGCAAATCTACTGTAAAGAGGAACAGGGATGTTCCAAAACCAGCAACATTCCTAAATTGCCCTAAGAGAAGTGGGTACCTTAGATGGACTAGATTTTTTAAAAGTGTGCTAAGAGCCAAAATAGAAAATATATTGATGCTTTTATAGTTGTGTGTGTGTGTGTGTGTGTGTGTGTGTTCCACAAGTATTGGGGAAAAAGAAATAACATACTTTGAGAAATAAGGAGCTCAAACATTTCAGGAGCTAACAATAAAAACAGCTAAAGATAGTTTGCACACATATTTAGAAGGAGTGAAAAGCTTAGATAGGGTTCAGCACATGTATTGTAAACTAGCGCTAATTCCATGGCTTTGTGATAGTGTCCTATATCCCTTATCTTCTTTCCCTATCTATTACTCAAATCCCAGCGAAATAATTCAGACAGATTATTTTCTCATTCATATCTAGAAGAGCATATCACTGGAGCTTATGATATAATAATACCTTAATTTAGCTTTTAATATAGAGTTTGATGATTTCCTATCTATAAAATATAGGGAAAGTCATTTTAATACAGAAGGTATAAGGTGAAGTTTAATAAACATATTTTGGTAGAAGAGAATATACAAAAGAAAAATTCACTAAATAGACATAATTTTCATTATTACAAGTAACCTCAGGCAAGCTCTCTTAATTGTTTTCTTTAGTTTTAAGAATTAAATAATGAAAAACTATAGTAAAAATATTAACACTTTCCTCTAGCAATATATAGCTTTCCTGTGAGTGTGTGAAGCGCCTCAGAAAATCCAATTCTCCTCATCTCAATGCAGATATAGAGATTGTTTGGAGCACAGTCTTGTTTGGTAGATAACCATAGTTCTCTCTATTCTTATCATTTTTCTTTTTATCATGATGAAAAATTGTTTTTATTGTTTCACACCTGACTACAACAATATCGTATATTTGATGATTATTGTAGCTTTGGGACATTGGCTATAATAATATAAGATGAAAAATCTGAAGCACAATAAAGTCTTTAAAAAGAATTTATGTAAGTAAAAAGCAATTCACAAATTGGGGAACACAAGACCAAAAGAGGTTTAGAGGTTTAGCGTCCCAATGACAAAATGTCAGAGGCAAGTATTTATTAGGAAAATGCAGAAGCCAACTAAAGAAATTATTTGATTGATTTGCAATTATTAATACGAAATTGCTGCTTTTTTAGGTACCTTGTTGGAAAGTCTCTAGGCACATATATGTTAGTTGGCTGCTTATGTTTGGCTGGAATTAAGTTTTAGGTCTGTCTAACATAAGCGTTTTTCAGAAATGGCCCAAATAAAGTTTCACCTATGCTTGCGATTTAAGCAAGAAAGATTAAGGCTACTTTTAAGGCCTTTGGTTTTGTTTGCTCAGGAATTTTTCAGGCCTGGTCTCTATCTTATTTTTTTCTTTAACATTTGTTAACTTTAAACTTGGGTAAGCAGAAACACTGGGTCTCCACCTATTGCCCCCATCCCCTTTTCTCCCCATACTCTACTAGAGGAATACTATTTAGTGGAATTGACTCACTGTGAACACACCCCCTCCCCGCCCTCTCTCTCTCCATTTGACTCTAGGAGAGATATATCTTCTTCTCTGGGTTACTCCAGAATGTGATCCTTAGACTGTATACTATTCTTCTATGTCAGATTTCCCTATTCCACACCGCACCTTTTATTTATTAATGAATAGAGCATCCATTAGCTTCCAGCTCCCTGCCCCTATATTCTTGAAACTTTCTTTAACACCCTACTTTATCCCTTCTACTTATCCCTTCCTTACACTCTCTCTTCTGTCAATCATCGATGTCCATTTCGATAATAAATTGGTCATTGCACATTTAGGAAAAGTCATATTCTTGTTCTCTTTGGCATATTTGATTGCCCACTCATTATCCAATTATGCTGCTTGCCAAAGGCAGACTCTTACAGTGGAATAAAGGGAGCTCTTTCAGACTTTTTTAATTTATTCTTTTCAGGGGAAATTCATGAAAGAAATATTTCAGTAGATATATTTCCCTCAGCAAATCTAGCTATAGTACATTAGAAAGTTGAGAATTAATATTTAAAAATTACTTCAGGAAGAGTTTTCTGACAGTGATGAACATATACCCTGCACTGTCCTACCCCCAGTAATTATCAACTTATGAATACCAACGAAATATCTGAGGTTTTTTTACTTTCATTCTTAAGTACATTAGAAGTATATTACTAATAAATCAATCAAAAACAAGGCTATAGAAAACATCAATTTTTGCTATCTTTAGGTCAAGAGTGTTACAAGCAATACGGAAATGGCTACTGTCAAGTATATCAATAGGCTTCATAACCTTATATGGAAAACATACAACTAATTAAATGCCTTTTTCAAGTTTTGTTCAAGAAGTAATATGATAGAGTCAGAATATCATCTTCATAGTGTAAAATTATAGCTTTTAGATAGATCCAAAAAGTTGGAACACCCAAACATTAATATCTAGCATGATGCAATGCTATTGTTGACTCGTGGTCTGGGCCCTGGCTAGTACTCTTGAGCCAAGCAAAATGCATTCAATAAGGCCTAAAATTGTAGCACCAAATTAAACATTATCAGCCAAAAGGTTTTCTAGTATTTCTGCAGGGAAGAAATTCTTTCTTCCCTCAGAACAGGTCAGAGACAACAAAGCACGTACTATTTTACTTTATTCTTCTTGAGGAATTAATTCTCGAGTTGACTCCACTCCCATAATCAACTGTAGACAGAGTGAGAAACATAGGGAAAAGTGTTTCTTATATTTAGGCTTTTCTTTTTCCTGCCTCCAATTTTTTATTAAGACTTCTCCTTTGAAACCCCAACCCTATTAAGTTCAAGTCACGCAATGTTTAATGTCATTGTACAACTTACTTCACTGTATCTTATCATAATTTTATTCCAAGTTTTCAGGTCATATATAATGGAGAAACCACACAAGCAAGTCTTCTTTTCTCTTAAACAGCCTAGGTTAGATTTTCCATTTTATTTTCTTTCTTTGTGGATATTGTGTGTAACCTCTCTATTGTACTTCTCTTCTATGGAAGATCCCTTTTTTTTTTACATTATATATCTTATACATAATTTCCTGTACTCACCTTTTCCTATTTATATATAACTACATATATTTGTACTTTATAGACAGAATCAATTGCATATAAAACTGTGAAACCAGTAATTAACTTATGGTTTTTAAAATGTTTCCATACATTGTCAAGTTTTATCATAAATCTTCAATTATTCTGAGAATAAACTGCCAACCATTGACATTCTCTAGCCATGATAAGCAATCTTTCTGCTTCCCTTCTTTGATTTTTCAGTTGGACTGACTGAAGGTGAGTTATAAAATTTTATTTCTTATCCTGTTTGACTTTTATGACCTACCATTCTTTCATTTTCTTTAGCTGTATCTCTATATAAACTATATTTAAAAGAAACGCCAACTAAGTGACAAGCACACTGTTCTTGATATTCCACTTACCAAACTGTTTAAAACATTGGTGAACTTTTGAGCTTCGATAAAATTGTTGCTACCTCTTATTCCATAAAATCACAGAATTACTTCTGAAGGTACAAGGAGGGACAGATTTATTGTATAAATGTTTTACAAACAGAAATTTTCTTTTAAAATGATATTTTTTCTTTTATTTTTTACTTTTGTTCTATATAGAAAAATTGTCAGTAAGGATTGACTCTTATTCAACAAAAATAATTTTATTTGAACTTCTTTCTTAGAATAAAATCACAATGATTCTCTTATCCTCACTTGTTGACTACTTGCCATAAATATTTACCAAGGCTGTACTATTTAATCTTTTCATTTTAATCTACTCTTTATTTTTCTTTTAATTCTCCCCAAATTATGTTTTCATCTGCTTCGTCATGCTCTAGAAGTTTCTTCACTGATTATTTAATCAACTTAAACTCCTCTTTGTACTTTTCTGGAACTCTACAGTTTGACTCCTCTGTCATTTTAATCTCACTACTTCAAAGCCAAATCTTTTATACTTAATCAGCTTCCTGATTATCCATTACCTCCCATGCTAACTCTCATCTTTACTAACGTTTATGCTATTCCCCCGCTCAAAAAACATTTAATTTTTCAAAAGCATAACTTTGCAAATTGACCCTGATGCCATAATAAATCAGATATCTTTATCTTCATGACTCTGTTTTTACTCATAAATAAAATAGTTAAATAACAATACTTACCTTATTAATTTTGAAGGAAGTGAAGTGATAATACAGGCAAATGTCATGTTGTAGCAAAAGTACCTGGTCCACCATGACTGCTCAATACTAGCAGGTTATTATATTTTCTTCCAAATTCCAAATTACAGTTTATCTTTGCAAAGAAAATTTTATGTTATTTATTTTATTACTTTGGGAGTATTTTCTGCTCTTCAAGTAGACTGTGAGAGTTAGTCTTAAAAAGAAAAAACATCTAAGTTGTTGTAAAGAGTTAAGATACTGGATACAGTAGTTATTGTTTCTGTTCGGTTCTTTCTTTGATCATGCTTATGATAAGACACTACCTTCTTAGATGGGCCTTTTCACCTTTAAACAGTTCCATTGGTTTGAAATATTTACCTTCTTATTTCAGGACAAATCTGTCTTTCTGCAATATTTATTCAGTAGTTTACTTGCTGTTTATTAGGATTACAGAAGAAAAGAAATAATAAAAGATGGTTTAAGTCCTTTTGTGTCTTTTATAATGTGAGATAAATATCCCAGGGCACAAAAATGTTGTTCAACTTTCTATAAATGTTAATGAATAATCTTGCCAATCTATCTTCATAGAATTTGTGTAAAGTTAAATCTACATGATGTTTTTCTCATTTATATCATTTGATTTCAATGTTACTACATACAATGATTTGTACCAGAGAGAGGAACTATTTTTTGTTGTTTTTTAAATCCCAGTATTATCATTTATGAATTTATGGTTTGTAAGAAATGAATTATAAGAACTTTGGGCTTCCTTGTTTTGATAGCTGATCCTCCAGGTATGCACTAAACCAAGATCGTGTGTGCGTGTTTGAATTACAATGGGAATAATGATAATAATGATCACAGCAATAATAAAAAATAATAAGAGGTATAAAAATAAAAAAGGGAAGGAGAACATAAAGTATAAAATAATAGATAATAGCTAACATTTATAAAAAATCTATTATGTGCCAGGAACTGTATTTAGTATTATTTTGATTTTAATACATTTTCACAATAACATCTAGATAAAAATAATTGACATTCGATCTAAAAGAATAGGTTGTAAGATTTAAAGAATTTAAATGGATCATTTATTGTCATGTGTCTAGCAACAGGATTGAGAATCGAAACTGACATGGGGATAAAAAGAATGACTATATCTCTTAAGTCCCTTGCTAGTGAACTTAAAACTTTATTTTGCACATAATTGTCACCTGGTGACTAAGACAATATCATTATGGCTCCTTACCTTATGATTTGCTAAATATCAATGATTTAATGATAGTCCCCGATTCTATCAAATCATTTTAACGTACATATACAACATATGTATGCTAAACATATACAATATATTGAAATGTATGATTGGGGTAGTTTTTCTGTCAAACAAAAATTTAAATATCTAATATATCCACATCTATGATTTTTTATTCTGGAATTGTTGGCAAATGAATTTTATCATCTATAGGAACTTTCTATTTAACGAAATTGTTTCAAATTTAGCACCAACTGAAATACAAATAATGATCAATTATAGATTGTGTGTGTGTGTGTGTGAAAGTTTCTTTTCTCCTGTAAGATAAATAACTTTCCAAAAATAGATGATATCTTCTGTGTAATTTGAATGTAGTTTCACCTCTAGCACTGTTGTCTAATTAAAGAATCAGAGCTCCTTAGGAAATGGAAGATTCTAGGTCTGGGACAAGGAAGATAGAAGATGAACCTGGAACATCTTGTAGGGCCAGTATGTAAATGCTAAAAAAAAAAAAAAAAAAAAAAAATCCCACAGTAAAAAGATTATGCAAAGAGACACAGTAGCTAACTGAGAGTTCCCAACAGGCCAAGTAAAACAATTTGAGCAACTAAATAAATAAAGAAGTAATGAATTAAAACCCTAAGTGTAAAATAAAAATCCAGGAGTGCATCCTGACAAAAATAAATGGATGATTAAGTAAAAGTGGAAGGAAGAAACACACCTTAAGTGCAGAAAAATCTCAAAAACTTTATGTAAATATTCTGCCCTCAAGGAGTGTGGCCTGCACATACTTCCTTTTGAAGTATACAGTATAGAAAGGAGGGAAAAGAGTAACTTTACAGTGATAAACCTGATTGTCTCAGCCAAGCATCAGCAGTGATTAAGCATGTTGATGGCATGCTCCCTTGAGATGACGTGATGAAAACGGCGTATGCCTACGCTAGCTTCCTCTAATAAACACACTATAATCACGAGACAATCACCAGACAAATCCTAATTGAGGGGAATTCTTCAAATTACCCTGGAAAATACTCTTCAGGACTGGCAAGGTCATTAAGAAAAGAAAAGTCTGAGAAACTTTCAGAACCAAGTGGAGGCTAAGGAGACATCACAAGTCAATGTAATGTAGAATACTGGACAGGAGCCTGGCATAGAAACAGGACATCGGATAAAAATTAAGGAAATCTGAGTAAAGTATAATCTTCATTTAATAATAATTATAAAAAATGAATCATACTGATAAGAAGGTGTTAATAATACAGGAAACCAGATTTGGGTATATAAGCTCTTTTATCTTTTCACAATTTTTCTATTAAAAAGTTCATAAAAAATAAGGTCACAAGAAAATACAGAGAAAGTCATGTCCAATATAATTGCACAGTTAGGACATTGTATATATATATATATATCATAATAAAGAATTATGGTTATTATATTTATTATATTATTATATTATATTTACATTAATTTATTTTTATTTTTAAAATGACTATTAATTTCCTAGGACATAGATGTTTATTATTTGAGCTCAAATACTTAGAAATGGAACTGTTAGGATATTACTTTTTGCTTGCAGCAGTTTAAAAATTTATTGAGACAGTAAGGGCACCATGAACCCAGAAACTTTGGAAATATCTTCCCTAACTAGAATACATGGCCCTAAAACAGTAGTTCTCAAAGTGTGTTTCAGGGACCTTTGGGAAACCCCAACGCCCTTTCAGGGCCTTGAGGGGTTACATTATATTTAAAATAATACTAATGGATGCTGAGCGAACTGGGGAAAGGGCTCATGGGGGAAGGGCACGCTTGTAGTCCTGCTGTGGGTGAGGCTAAGGCAACATATTTAACCAAAATGTTTGTAGCCCCATAATATTCTGAAATTTAAAAAAATAAAATAATACTGATATTTTCAAATATTACTTTTACTTTTTTTATTTCAAAATATTATGGGGGTGTAATTGTTTTTGGTTCCAAGGATCGCTTTTGTAATGCTTGAGTCAGGGAGACCATTATCCTAAGTGAAGTATCTAAAGAGTGGAAAAACTAACTTTTACCTTTTAAAATTATGTTAAAAAGGTTGTTTATTTTTAAATAATGCTTAGATATTATTTGCTTTTTAAAATCTCATTCTTGGAAGTGTACAATACAGTACTCCAAATGCTATATGACATGAGATACAGAAAAATACTGAGTGCAGAAGCAGATATCTGAATATCTGCTATCTATAACATTAACATTAAGCTAGACACTAAAGAGATTTGAAACAATGTAAACCAATGCTACTCTTCTCACCAATTTGATTTGTTGTGAAAAATTATAGCTTTTAAGATATATTTATGTTAATATGTAATGGATTTATTACTGTTTTATTTATTTATTTATTTTGAGAGAGAGTTTCACTCTGTTGCCCGGGCTACAGTGCCATGACATCAACCTAGCTCACAGCAATCTCAAAGTCCTGGGCTCAAGCAATCCTTCTGCTTCAGCCTCCTGAGTAGCTGGGACTACAGGCATGCGCTACCATGCCTGGCTAATTTTTTCTATATATTTTTAGCTGTCCAAGTAATTTCTTCTATTTTTAGTAGAGACGGGGTCTCGCTCTTGTTCAGGCTGGTCTCAAACTCCTGACCTTGAGCGATCCTCCTGCCTTGGCCTCCCAGAGTGCTAGGATTACAGGCGTGAGCCACCGCGCCCGGCCTATTACTGTTTTAAATGAACTAAATAAATATTTCTAAAATTTAGTCTCTTTAAATTTCTGATATGATAAATATCAATAGATAAACCTTAAATAAATTAAAGATTTTGGGGATTTTTAATAATTTTTAAGAATGTGAAGGGATACCGAGAATAAAATGTTTGCAGGTCCTGCTGCAGGGGATGGCAGAGTCACTGGATCAAAGGTGCCAGAGATTCTGGCTAACAACATGCAGCAGAGATGCCCTTCTTGCTATTTAACATTACTGGAGCAAGTTTTGCCTTTAAAATTTGGATCTCAGCAGGGAACAGTGACTGACACCTGCAGTCCTAGAACTTTGGGAGGCCAAGGCTGGACAGGGGGAACACTTGAGGCCAGGAGTTCAAGTCCAGTCTGGGTGACATAGCTCACTCTGTTTCCACAAAAGATGAAAAAAAAAAAAAAAATTAGCCAGGCATGGTGGAATGTGCCTGTAGTCCCAGCTACTCGGGAGGCTGAGCCAGGAGGATCCCTTGAGCTCAGAAGTTTGAGGCTTCATTGAGATGTAATTGCCACTGTATTCCAGCCTGGGCAACAGAGTGGGAGGCCTTGTCTCTTACAAAAAAGGATTCCCACATGTAGCAGAAGAATAATTGTTTTTCAGTATTAGAAAACTGTTTCTGAATTTCCATCTCCATTCTTTTATTACATTTAACTGAGTTTAGCATTTCTCCCGGCATTGAATGTGAAAGATCTTTACAGCAAGTTAAGTTTCAGATAAAAAAAAAAAAGCTTACATTATCAAAGCATATTACTTTAATTACTTTTCATCAGGTTCTAATAAATGCATTCATTCTAATAAATGTATTCATTCTAATAAATGTATTTGTTTCTCTGCAAACAATCATTAGTTTATAATCAGTCCTGCTATCCTACTATTTTGGTGTAACTATCTGCAACATACAGTATTTGGGAGATCCTGTCTTGATGCACTTGCTTGGCTGCAATTTCTGTTGTCTCACTAGGTCATGTGCAACCCAAGTCCACTGACTCAGAGTCAAGTGCAGAAGCAGGAATTGCCCAAGACTGCAGACAGACTTACCATATTTTTCTGGCCCCAGGCTGATTTTTTTAGCCAGAACTCAGGAGATTTCTAGCCAGTGGTGAAGCTAACCAGAACTCAGGGGTAGATGATTCTCCTCTAGCCAGGGCTGATCTGCACTGTGTTATGTACCCCTGTGACAGACAGGCCCTGAGTTCCAATGCAAAGTCACACAATCTCTTCATTCTTCCTCCCCCAAGTACACTGTTTCTCTCTTTCACCTCTAGTGCCACACTGCCAGTGGATGGGGAAGGGGAGGAAGACAATGGAAACTGTCTTTCCTACCCTCTTCAGTGCCTGCTTCCTTGATACAATGTTAAAACCTGGTATTACAATTGTTCACCTAAAATTTAGTTCTTACGAAGGGACTTTCTTGTGTGGCTAGTTGCTCAATTTGGTGTTCCTGCAGGGGAAAGGGGAGAGGGACAATTTCTGGAGAGTTCTATTTAGCCATCTTGCTCCACCACCTCTGGGTCTTGAACGCGTGTAGAAGTATAAGCAGCCTCCATCATTTTATTTGAATAGATAATAGATTGCTATAGATAATAAACTATTATAGATTACTGTAATGAAAGATTACCATAATAATCACTATATTACTATTAATATAATAAAGCTTATATGTTTACCAAAAGAACTATATCCTTTGATTTGGAGAATAAATACTAGTTAATATGATCTATTTCTTTATAGTTCATATAACAGAGCAGCATTTTGAATTTTCTTAAGTTTTTATCATAATTCTTTTGTAGAAATAAATATCAGACTTGCAGTTTACTTGAATATTATGCACATTTATTTCAAAGAAATTGATATGATCATTTGCTCCCAGATAAATATAGTTTTCTCTTTAACAGTCAGAACATTATGAATGATTTTTGTTATAAAGTTACAAAAAGAAAATGCTTATAATTATTCCAGTGGAAAATAGCTTAAAGTTCTGAATGTATGTAATAGAATGGTTTGCAGATATTAAAAAAATATGCTGTACACATTTTGAAATTTTTTACTTAAAAGAAAATAGTTTGCTTTTCTCCATATTATACAGATTTCATCTCATTTTTGTTATGTGGATTTTATACAGAATGTACTTTAGAAAAAAAAGTAATAAAAAAATTTCACTTATGCCATGTTATTAAATTATTTTGAAATTTAGGTCAAGTATACAAAATATGGAGCTCAGTCCATGAACAACAACATCAAAAAATATATAACTACAATCCTCACTATTAGACTTACACTTCTTTCAATAGACTTTGTGACTAACTCCTGGGAAGACACTAGAGAATATCTCAATAACTAAATGAGCTCAAAAGGAATGGAAATTTTTATCGAACCAGCCATTCTAGTCAATTTTTATGTTGAACAGAATGTAGAACACAATAAAACATCCCAGTTAATGGTCATGAGAATCAGACTATCTTAGTGAAAAGTTGACTATTCTGACAGGCAAAATTCCTCAAGTATTATTCCAGTGTATTAACAAAAAGACCCTAGGTTTTGGGATATTTCACTAGGTGATCCCTAAAAGAATCATGTTATTTTATAAAAAAAGATTAATTAATTATTAGGAATGAATAGTGTGAACAAGAAAAAAGGCTAATACTAGTTATATTTATTAGTTTCTCTAAACCTGTGGTCCTGAACCACTGGGCATTAGACCGGTACCAGTTCATGGATTGTTAGGAACTGGGCCACACAGCAGGAGGTGAGCAGTGGGTCAGCGAGCAAAGTTCCATCTGTATTTATAGCCCTTCCCCATCACTCACATCACTACATAAGCTGTGCTTCCTGTCGAATCAGTGGCAGCATTAGATTCTCATAAGAGCATGGGCCTTACTCTAAACTGTGCATGTGAGGAATCTAGGTTGCACACTCCTTAGGAGAATCTAATGCCTGATGGTCTGAAGTTGAGCTGAGGTAGTGATGCTAGCACTGGGGAGAGGTTGCAAATGCAGATCATCATTAGCAGAGAGGTTTGACTGCACAATAAATGTCATATGCTTGAATCATCCCCAAAATCATCCTGCCCAGCCCCAGGTACACAGAAAAATTGTCTTCCATGAAAGTGGTCCCTGGTGCCAAAAATATTTGGGACTACAGCTCTAAATTATCCACTGCACCTAATAGGTTGAAACAGATATGTCAACTAATTTCAATCTACTGTGGACCCTGATTAAAACAGGCATAAAAGATAGAGAAGAGGAATATTTTATATCAGACACTTAAACTTGAAAATATCTTTGCAAAGGAGGGGATAATGGCTAGTCACATTAAAGAAGTTACCAGGAACTTCATATGCTGTGATTCCTTTATTTTTTCATTATTTTACCCATGCATTTTATTAGTAGAAGTTTTTCTAGATGAAAAGTGATTTCTAATAACCTTTCTACTATATTTTTCCTTGGCTTATAACTACTCCTTTTCAAATTTGGATAATATGTATCATATTTATAAAGCATTGATCTGAACCCTACAGGAATAATATTTTGTGAACATTTCTTGAGCAAACTTTTTGAGCAGAAATAAAAATATATCTACAAGGCCTTTTGTTTGCTCATATTCACAGTTGAATTTCAGACCATGTAAGCAATTAAATAATAATGAGACCAAAAAAAATAAATGAACCTGGAATAAGGGTCTGGGAATATTTTCATTGTATTTTTTACTATTTTGAAGTGATACAGACAAATTATCAATAACAGTTAATCTTTAGGTTTGGTGAAATATGGATTCTCTGGTAAGGTTTATTTTAATGGAACCTACTTTTGTTTATTACAATTTCATGCACTGATGCTTGAGTCAAAAATTTTAGTGAGAATTTTTTCTTTTCTTTTGAGACAAAGTGAATCTCACACGATTATGATTTTATTATGTTTCAAAATTATTTCATCGATCTCATTCCCTAGCTAAGCCATATAGAAAAAAAGTGGTATTAGTTATATTATGAAGCATCCAGTCTTCCATTGCAAGAAGAAACAGAATCGTGGTATGCACATAGGTAAAAGATATAGAGATACAGAAAAAGGGAAGAGCAATCTCTTACTAGAGATTGGGGTCTGTGAAAATATGTGGCTACATCTAACTAGATATAATCATTTATCCACTAATGAAAAATCAATGAAAAACTTTGGTATTGAATTATAGACATTGAATTATATCACTTCTATCCTATTTTCAGTACAATAGAATCACATCATATGTACATTTAACTTGCAAATTTGCAACAATATGGCTGAGAGAGAAGAGATTACAATAAAGGAAAAAGGTAGAGGTAGAAGTAAAGGTAGAGATTGAAAGGAAGAGAGATAAAAGAGAAGCAAAGAGATAAAAATAAGTAAGAGTTAGAATAGTTTCTGGTTCAAACAAAACCTGACCTTCATTATTTACAGGGGAAAAAGCCACAAATAAAAGGCATATTTTTTTTTTCCAGAAACTGAGGTCTCAGGTTTGGAAATTAAAGTATGATTTGTGAGATTATCAAGGGTAATATTGGCTACATGTAATTTTTCTACTGGCAGTATGACTTTAGAATCCAATCCATGAGTAAGAGGGAAATCCATTTTATAGAAATTATAAAAAGGGAACAGTCAAAAGCAAGCTGAGTTTGAAAAATAAAAAAGCCAGTGGAGAAAGTATCTTATGGCCAATTCCCTATGACATCTCTCATGGTAGATTAAAGTCCCTCCTAGTTAAAGTAAAATTTTAGAAATATGGTAGAGATTTTTTTTTCTGCTTCTATTTGCATTTATGGACCATTCCTTTATTACTGTCAATTTTTCCAAATTGACAAACATTTTTTCTCAAGAATCAGACAGTTCCTTCTTAAGTTCAAAAGGCTATAAGGTTCAGAAAGGATTTACCAAGAGCAGCATGAGATTCAACTCTAAATGTGATTAGAAATGATTCTTGTATGTCGAGTTGACTCAATATAATCAGCTTATACCACTGAAAAATGTGTGTTCTCTTCTGCCATCTTTCTCATATCTGACAAGGTCAGTATTACCAAAGCTGCAGAATCAAGATACCTTTTTTTTTCTCTCTCTTTTTTGCTTGAACTACATACCAGACCACTAGGGACAATAAAGCAAAATATTAGATTGACTTTGAAGAAGTAAATAAAACTGTTTTAATATTAAAATTAAGAATTTTTCAAAAACTCAAAACTTTAACCAGAAGACATAATAACAAAAGGAAAAATAATATCCAATAAGTAACATTTCATTTGCATAGGCATATATATTGCAGCAGCTTATACAGACCATAATGGCTTACCTTGTCTCTAATAATTTTATATATTTCACACTTTTAACTCTTTAATTATTGGCTTTCCCAATGAAGTTATTAATACTTCTCTCTCATGCATGCTAATTCTGACTTATCTCTATAGTGTGCTGCTCTACTTATACAAAATATAACACAAAGACAGAGTTATAGTAACATGTTAAAAAATAGACTATATAAAATATGGACAAATTCAATTGAAAAAAAATGACTCAATTCCCTTTTGTGTTTTTATGTATTAAAGTTTTGATACATGGCCACAAAATACAAACCTGGCTTTATGTAAATCAAGTGGTTTTCCAGATGAACATTTCAGTATGAAATTCATCCACTATAACTCATAAGTATGGTTACATACTTCTAGTTCAGAAGTAAGGTGATCATGAACACTTAATTATTTTGTCATTTCTGCATTACACTGGAGACCATGCAAAATTAGTGATGTACATCAGGAATCAGCAAAGTGAGAGATAAAGAGTGTAATAAGTAGTAAGCTGCTGACTGAGTACCAATTACAGCAATTAAAATAAGTTGCATATTAAGTTTCAAAAAGTGTTTGTGGAAAAAGAAGGAAAGAAAAATGAAATAAGACCTCTTTTAAGGTATAGACAGACAAATGGAAAGCAACATTACCCCCATAGTGATAGAAGCAGTCAGTATGGTTATATTCACCATTAACCAAACTATCACTAAAGCACTTACAATGGTTTAGTGATCCCAGATATTCTTGTCCTAACGCGGTATATTATTTAATACAGGCCATTTCCCCTCAGGATTCTATTAAAAATAGAATATATGTAGATTTCATCTGCATAGATATATGCATACTAAATGGTAAGTGCATAGAAGAGTATAAGCATGCTTGTCAAAATTAGGTTCAATTTAAGATAAATAATTTTAAAAGAGATATATAAATGATTGAACTAATTGAAAATTGAAAATTCTAAACCTAATTGTGCCATCTCTCTATGAAACCTTATTTTCCTTGAGTACTGCACCTGTTATCCTAATTCTGAACCTTTGAAAATGTTTCTGCATAGAATAATCTTTCTCCTGTTTTACATGTTTGCTTTACCAACTCGTCATTCAGATAATAAATTCATTGTCACTTTGTCAAGCCATTCTTAGACTAGGTGAGGTCAAATTGTTACATCAGTACTATAATTTCTTCTAATTATATCTTAGATATATTTTAAAGTAACTACAATAACCCAGGTCTCTTCTTATTAGACATTCCAATGTCTATTTATTCTTGTCATTAAGAGTCTTAGGAGAATTTCTGCACATTGAATATACATGGATACATTGAATATTTATGGATACATTGTTTTATAAGCTTTATATCTTTGACTAAAAGAGGGAAACATTTTATAACATTTTGTTTCCTAAACTACAGTATTGTTATATATTTTCCAGCATCCTCCAAGAGATCATCCTCTGTTGTCTCCTTGACAACTCATATAACAAAAAAAATCTAAAGTGGAGTGCTCTGATCCTATTGGATCCAGCCTTTTTGCACATCTTTTGCTATTTCAAAATATGTAATAGAATCACTAAGATCAGTAAGGTGTTTTGAAGATACGAAGTTAACTATAGTTTATACAACTCTGAAACATACACGAAAGCATACAAAATATTATAGTCATGCATTAAAAAATTATAAAAATTATAAGAAATCTGTTATGCAAATATATGTACATGCTGTGATTCATACCAGATAACAAAAGTAAGAGCAAACTCAAGTTTTTCTTACCCTACAGGTACACTGAAATTCTGTTTTAAAATTAAGCCTCTAAGATTATTTTTATTTTCAATATTAATAGTCACATTAAAATATTTCTCAGACCTGGGCAATGAGACATCTCTGTCTTCAGCTATCTGCTTGAAAAGGCTCCGCCTCCCACAAACACTGAAATATGAAGACATGTTTTTTTTTCTTTTTGTATAAGCAAAAATGTTTTTTGCTAAACTTAACAATTGATTTGAGTATAAATTAAACACAGGAAAGGAATGTGTGAGCTAAGCCAGGTCCTCCTGTTGAAAGGGTGTTTTCTAAGAAGGCATGAATGTAGCAATGAGAGTGTGTGCTTGTGTGAATGTATTGATGGCAGGGAAGGAAAGAAGCAAAGTCTTGGCCTTGGGAAATTCAGCACTTTTGTTTTAAGCTGGCTACTCAAATGAGGTAAAATGTGTCACTAAACACATAGTTGGGTTTCCTGCCTTGCTTTGGCTCAGATGGTCTTAATTTGAAAGACCTTCCTAACTGCCTGGCAATCCAGAGCAGAGATTATTTGCAGAGACAGAGAAGCAGCCAGCTCAGTTCCCTGAGGATGTGACCAGGTCAGCCAGCTTCCATCCTGGTTCAGGAGAAGTGAAATCAGTTCCAGCTATGCTCTCTCCAATTCCAGCTGAACCACAATGCCCCTCAGGCTCCAAGCACCAGAATTGCCTTAAGGGGAAATGTGGCTCCCAAGGAAGCCCTGGTGTGCTGAGATTCATAAGATAACTGGGGCAGGATCCACCCTGAGGAGGAAAAGGAGTGGAGCTCTAGTTATATCTTGGTTTAAAACGTTTAAATATTTAGATGTATAGTATATAGGACTCCATATATGACCCTCTACTGTTAGGAACTAGCTTGGTAGCAAGCATCATACTTTGTTACTTCCTTAATTTCACCATAAGCAACTAAACAATGAAGATTCAATAATATAAAGCTTGGAACACAATAGGTAATTAATAAGTATTTGAAAATGAATTAATACATAATGACATGATGAATTAAATCCAATAAACAAGCAAATCAGATACAAAAATCTTGCTGTATGCTGGATTTTTAAAAATGGCTTTAAATTAGCATGTCTGAATAGATTGGAGTAGATCAACACGAGGTTAATATGTGTGTGTCTGTGTGTTGTGCATATAGTATATGTACATTTAGTTGTATATATAAACATGTAAATTAATTGGGGAGGTTATTATATAAATGTAGTCAGACATTATAAGGAATAAAGATTGATGTGTACAAAGAGTTTGGATTAACATTGGAACACTTGCAAAGATTGATGAATAAATGCATAATGTGTATATATAGAAGATATATAGATGACTGAGTTATGAATAAGTCACTTTTCTTTATGCCTTACTATACTTTTCTATAAATTAGGCATTGGAAAAGTAAATTTTAAATTTAATTTTTAGAATCTTTTAAAATATGTAAAATATTCTATTTGTTAACTGTAAAATCTGGACTAAAATACTTGGTGGCATATAAATAAAAACTTGAGAACATATCCCTCTTTCAATACTGAGGATAACAAAGATTACAAAGATTATAGTGATATAATGTAACTTCTAATTAATTTGACTCTCATCTCTCTTCATTTGGTCAGCCAAACCAGGATGGTGTTATTAGAGGAAAAAGTGCTATTTAATATTTGGCATTCTTTACAATACTCGAAGATAACTCAGAATCTTAACTAAATTATATTGCTTATTAAAATAACCAGTAGTAGGAGTTTCTGAATCTTCAGAATAATTCAATAAATTCAAATAAAAAACATACTTATGAAAATTATCCATTTTGGGGAATATGGAAAGAAAAGCTTGAATTTCATATTACATATTAAATATTTAAAGACCACAAAATAATGAAGATGTGTGATAAACCTAACAATATGTTGCTAAAATTTTGACCCTTTCTTTAGAAATATGACATTTGCTAAGGTTGTCAATGGTGCCATTTAAATTTTTTAAAATAAAGTAAAATATGAACCAATTCTCAATGTAAAAATGTTATTAAAGATTGTACTAAGATGTTATTCTACAGGGTTTTGAATTTAAAATTACTGAACTATCTCAGTGCCCTCAGATACAGCACCGAGCTCTAGCTCAGATGGAGAAATAATGGGTTTAGAATTATGAAAACAAACTCTCACTCATTTCCATTTAATTGTTAACTTGGTGGGCATTCTTCAGTTACTGAATTTGATTTTTGAATCACCACTTTTATAACTACAACACACTTCTGAAAGAATAATCGGTTGAGTGAAAGTATTAGCTCTGTTAACTCATTCTGTTTTACAATCTCATTTCTCCAAATAAAGATTAAGAAAAAATGTTTGCTGAGGATCACTTGGCAAAGGATAGCATTGTCTCTTTGATATTTGTTGAAGAATCATCTCCTATTTGATTATCCAAATCTCTGTTTCACAGCAACTACAACTGATATACATCCAGTTTTTCACAAAAGAGAGAAAACTATTATCTCTATTACACATGAGAAATATTTAATTTGAAGTGTTTCTTGTGTTATTTAATGTTGGGATTTCTATAGCTGTCATAGTATCTGTATAGTCTGTTTGTACCTGCCACCATGAGAAATTTACAAGTTTGATTAAAAAATTACTACATACTTAAAATTGTTTTTATTTCAAAATATTGAGGGGGTACAGATTATTTTGATACATGGCTTGAATCAGGGCTATAAATGTGCTTGTCACCGGAATAGTGTCCTTTGTACCCTATTAGGTGGCCTTTCCCTCCCCTGCTTGATTTCCAATGACTTTTACTTCCCTCTGTGCATTTGTGTGCCCATTGGTTAGTTCCAATTCATTAGGGAGTACATGTGGTGTTTGTTTTTCCATTCTTGAGATACTGCATACATTCTCATTTTTGCACTTCTCTCCTACCTTCTCTGATGAACTCCTTGCAATGACGCACTCCATTATTTTGGTGAAATTATCCATCAAGCAACTAATATGACA
>CAUYPO010031489.1:0-33622 GCA_963574435.1 Cheirogaleus major | reverse complement strand
ATTTTTCTATATATTTTTAGTTGGCCAATTAATTGCTTTCTATTTATAGTAGAGACGGGGTCTCACTCTTGCTCAGGCTGGTTTCGAACTCCTGAGCTTGAGCGATCCGCCCGCCTCGGCCTCCCAGAGTGCTAGGATTACAGGCGTGAGCCACCTCGCCCGGCCATCCTGTTTTCCCTCTCCTAGAAAATATCTATCCCTTCCACATATATACCTTAAGTGATAGTACCTCAGTGAAGCCTTCTATGATTTTTCTCTGATATCTATTCAGGTTGTATCTCTAAGTTCCCGTTGCATCATTACTGCATTTACTTATTACATTGGAATTATCTTTAGAAGAGCCTGTTTTCCAACCAAATTTAAGCTTCGAGAGGGTAGGAACATATCCTTTCATCATGATTCCTTACTGCCTTAGATAGTCTCTGATACAATGTAAGTTCTCAGTATTTGTTCAATATATGAAGTAGTTCTTAAAACATTTCACTGCTTTTGAGTAAATAATGGAAAATTATGTGTCATTATGAAATGAAAGTGTTTTCTGTATTAGTGCTGAAAATCAGTTGTTTAATATTTATCCAACAGGTTAGAAATTTTTTTTAATTTTTAAGCTTTTAACTCACCTCAGAAGGTCTTCAACATTTTACAAGATCATTTTAAGAAAATGAATAAATAAAACTTTTATGAGAATAAAGATTAATTGTTAAGGTGATCTGAAGCCAGTATATAATTAACAGGAACCATTTATAATAGTGCATAAAGGCTCCTTTTGTTTTAGTCAACACTCAATTACTTTCTTGTTCTTTTTTTTTTTTTTAAGAAATGGGGTCTTACTCTGTTGCCCAGGCTGGAATGCAGCGGTGTGAACATAGCTCACTATAACCTTGAACTCATGGGCTCAAGTGATCCTCCTGCCTCAGCTTCCCGAGTAGCCGGAACTAGAGACATGTGCCACCACACCTGACTAACTTTTCTTATTTTTTATAAAGACAGGGTCTCACTGTGTTGCCCAGGCTGGTATCAAACTGGCCCCAAGCATTCCTCCCACCTCAACCTCCCAAAGTGCTGGGATTAGAAGTGTGAGCCACTATGCCCAGCCCTCAATTCCTATATTAATGAGAATAATGGTAGACATAATCAAAAACTGAAAACAATCAGAAAGATTTTCTATTTGACTTTCAGGGTACCTTGTAGGAATCCTGGGAACAGATTTTTCTTCCTAATTATTTTGCTCAGGTTAATATTAAAATGAATTTATATTTTCTTTCAAAGTATCTAGGGAAGATACCCAGAGAATTCAAATTTTGTTATAATCCTACCTCGAGATAATTGAGAATTACATATACATATATGTGTGATATATGCACACACACACAAAATACAGTAATATCGGTGATCGTAGGCAATCCATACAAGGTAAATAGAATTTTTTATGGAGGCTTAAAATATTCTTATGGAAGAAGTGGCACGTTGTGTCCATATTTAGGTGAGAGAAATTAAGATGAGTTCACTGAAAAAGCAAATAGGACAAGCGAAGAGCCAAATGGTTTTGGCTCATTCATTATTCATTTTTTTTTTTTTGAGACAGTCTCACTGTGTTGCCTGGGCTAGACTGCAGTGACATCAGCCTAGCTCATAAGCAACCTCAAACTCCTGGGCTCAAGCAGTCCCGCTGCCTCAGCCTCCCAAGTAGCTGGGACTACAAGCATATGCCACCATGCTCTGCTAATTTTTTCTATATATTTTTAGTTGTCCAACTAATTGCTTTCTATTTTTAGTAGAGACGGGGTCTCACTCTTGCTCAGGCTGGTCTCAAACTCCTGAGCTCGAACGATCCACCCGCCTCGGCCTCCCAGAGTGCTAGGATTATAGGCATGAGCCACCACACCCGGCCCATTATTCATTTTTTAAATGATTTTTTTCATCCATCATTAACTTTTTGCCACATTTGCTTTATCTCTTTTGCTTATGTGCTCATTCTCTCTTTCTCTTTCTCTCTCTCTCTCTAGATGTGTTTGTGCATGTATCCCACCCACATATTATTTGTTTTACTGAACCATTTGAAAGTAAGATGTAAATAGAGTGATAATAATATTTCACCCCTAAATACTTCTTTTATATGGTCAGTGTCATTCCTTCCGAGGGATTTAACACTACAGTTCATACTTTGATTTCTAAATTATCTTCAAAACATCCTTTATAGCTCTTTGGAGGGGAGGTGTCTTGAATCTAATAAAGGATTGGTCTCTTTAATCTAGAACATTGCCCCCACCTTTTTCATTCTTTCATGCCATTGACTTTTTGAAGAATCCAAGCCAGATGGCTTATAAAATGTCCTGTGATTCAGATTTGTCTGATTTTTTTGCCCCTCATGAGTCACTTCAGGATTTTAAACCTTGGAAGAATTATAGGAAGATCTTGGTCTAAGTCCATTTTTCTAAACTTTAGCAGTGTGGGGAGAATGCCTATTAATGTCTTTAAAGTCCCTTATTACCTCAAGAAGTCCTACTTTTTAGACTGGTATCCAACAGTTTCTTTAACAACAGAGACTCTAAGGATAATTATTGGATTATCCTATGGGTCACTAAGGACACAAATTAGCAGACCTGGATTTTCAGTTTGATTTTTGCTACTGAATAGTTGAATGACCCAGGACAAATCACATGATTGCCTAAGGCCTCAGGGCTCTCATTTTAAAAAGAAAGGAAAGCCACGTGTGGTGGCTCACGCCTGTAATCCTAGCACTCTGGGAGGCCCAGGCGGGCGGATCACTCAAGCTCAGGAGTTCGAAACCAGCCTGAGCAAGAGCGAGACCCCGTCTCTACTATAAATAGAAAGCAATTAATTGGCCAACTAAAAAACTATATAGAAAAAATGAGCCAGGCATGGTGGCGCATGCCTGTAGTCCCAGCTACTCGGGAGGCTGAGGCAGGAGGATTGCTCGAGCCCAGGAGTTTGAGGTTGCTGTGAGCGAGGCTGACGCCACGGCACTCACTCTAGCCGGGGCAACAGAGTGAGACTCTGTCTCAAAAAGAAAAACATAAAAATCTCAATCATTTAAAAACTGTAGAGCACCAAATGAATACATTTTTAAAATTGGGTTTCATTTACAATATTGCCTTGATTCTAAGATATAGTTTCATATTTTAACCTTATTGAAATCAGAATGCATCTTGATCAATTTGTATATATATTATTGTGGCAGTATTGTCTTTTTTTTACCCCCAGAAGAGCTTTTATTAAATTGGTAACATGTCTTAAAGTCTTTACAGTATCTTACACAAAATCAAAGAAGTCTATCGTACCATATTTCAAGATAGCTGAGAAAAATAAAATGCTGCCAATTATAAAACATTATATATTTTAAGCCTATTCCACTGTCAGATATTTTTAAATGTGCATCATAGAATTGGTTAAGGCTTAATATTAAAGATTAGATTTGGCCTGGTGTGGTGGCTCACGCCTATAATCCTAGCACTCTGGGAGGCCGAGGTGGGCGGATCGCTTGAGCTCAGGAGTTCGAAACCACCCTGACCAAGAGCGAGACCCCATCTCTACTAAAAATAGAAAGAAAAAAATTAATTGGCCAACTAAAATATATAGAAAAAATTAGCCAGGCATGGTGGCGCATGCCTGTAGTCCCAGCTACTCGGGAGGCTTAGACAGAAGGATCGCCTGAGCCCAGGAGTTTGAGGTTGCTGTGAGCGAGGCTGACGCCACGGCACTCCAGCCCGGGAAACAGAGTGAGACTCTGTCTCAAAAAAAGAGAAGGGCCATGGTGGCACAACAAATCTAAAAAGATTTCTAAACAAATGAAAGTGAAGAAAGTTTTTTATTATTGACCACTTAAATAAGAAAATGTTGGATAAACATGGTATTTTAAATTCTGAAGTAATTATTAACAGACTAAGAAAAACCACATATCTTCTCTAATGCTAGAATAGCAAGTAACAAAAGGGCCCAAGTTAAAACTTTTTATTGTACAATGATTTATTCCATTAGTTCACCTTTGTTTTTATAGTGTATATTTTTCCTAATCTTTGAGTGCTCTGATAGTTTTTTACATAGTAATCATCATTGTATGTTAAGCTCTGCAATTTTATTTTGCTGTCTTAGGTAAATTGCCGAATTGCTGAGATTTTTGTTTTGTTTTAATAACTGGGGGAATAAAATTTCTTCCCTTTAACTATGGCACATTATTAAAATACCCCCAAATTTAGAGCTGCACTTTAAATAAGATAATTTTGAGTTGCAAGTTAGCATACATTCTCAGCAGTTATCAGCTTGCCTTGGGGAAATTTAGTATATTTCTATTTTCCAGAAGTCACTTTTCTTTTCTTTTTTTTTTTTTTGAGACAGAGTCTCACTCTGTTGCGCGGGCTAGAGTGCCCTGTCGTCAGCCTAGCTCACAGCAACCTCAAACTCCTGGGTTCAAGCGATCCTTCTGCCTCAGCCTCCCGAGTAGCTGGGACTACAGGCATGAGCCACCATGCCCGGCTAATTTTTTTTTATATATATATTTTTAGTTGGCCAATTGATTTCTTTCTATTTTTCAGTAGAGACAGGGTCTCACTCTTGCTCAGGCTGATTTTCAATTCCTAACCTTGAGCGATTTGCCTGTCTCTGCCTCCCAGAGTGCTAGGATTACAGGCGAGAGCCACCACGCCTGGCCCACTTTGCTTTTTTCTGAATCCTAAAGAAAATATGTATGATCTTGTTTGTTTTTATGCAGTTGGTCAATCAGTGCTCATTGAACATTCATGAAAGGAAGAGAACCATGTTAAATACTGCTGTTTTCTTACGACATTGACTCATGCTAAAATCTATCTTTTTCTTGCCCGCCCCGCTCCTCTCCTCCCCTCCCTTTTCCTACCCTTCCCTCCCGGTGCACTGCAGCCTCAAATTCCTGGTCTTAGGCCACTCTCCCCTCAGCCTCCAGAGTAGCTGGGACTATAGACACACCACTGCACCAAACTATGCTTATAATCTTGTTTTATAGAGATAGAGTCTCACTCTGTCACCCAGGCTGGAGTGCAGTGGCACAATCATTGCTCTCCAGCCTCAAACTCCTGGGCTCAAGTAATGCACCAGCCTCAGCTCCTGGGTAGCTGGAACTACCAGCTATGCTGGTAGCTATATCACCATGCTCAGCTTATGCTTAAAGTTCTTGATGTTGGCTTTTGTGATGCTTTTCTAATTTATCTTTGTGACCTTCTATTTTCTTGTCTTTTATCAGCTTTTAACCATAAATATCAGTTGAGGCTCCATTTGTAAGCCATTATTTTCTAACCTTTCACTTCTCTTCATTTGGGATTCATCTATATTAATTTGAACTATCTCCAGTGAAATTTCCACAACCCCCATCTTTAGTCCTAGTATTACAGTGCTAACAGAAAATGACCAACCAGCTTCCCCAGTATCAGATCTTTTAAGAGATGGGTGGTCTTTTTCTTTTTAAAGTTGTTTATCATTATCGTCTGATTTCCCTGCTCAATACATGGGTGATTTTATACCTCCCAGCTTTGCCCACACGTTTGATCTATCTACAGAAGTAGTTTGCTTGCTCATGGTTTGTTCATTCCAGACTTTGTGCCTTTGCACATACCATCACCTCTAACTCAGCAGTCTTTGTCCTCTCTTCAAAGCCTAATTCAAATGTTTTGTCATGTGACTTCTTCCTTAATTGACCATATCTGGTCAATTTATTTATTCTTAGTCTCATCACCCAGTCAATATCTATATGCATAATACTAGTCAGCACTCATTCAGTGAGTTTCTAGATGATTATTACATTGTAAAAGATATCCAAACCCTTGAAGTTAGCTAGATTCAATGTAGCAAAACTCTTGTGTAATAAAATATATTACACCCTGAAATTGTTGTAGCAGTAATTGACCTTAATTTTCTCTTTGTAAATATATTGCTGCAAAAAACATATTTCGTCTCAGAAATTGTCAGCAAAGTTATAGAGTCTACAGAGACAATAAGTGTTTTTCTACAAGGTAGTATTAAAGGGTGCCTCAGGTTTTTTTTAAATCTATCCATCTTATGATTTAAAACATCAAATAGGTGGAGGGTGGTGGCTCACGTCTGCAATCCTAGCACTCTGGGAGGCTGAGGTGGGAGGATCATTTGAGCTCAGGAGTTTGAGACCAGCCTGAGCAAGAGCAAGACCCCGTCTCTACTAAAAAAAATAGAAAGAAATTAGCTGGATAACTAAAAATATATATATAAAAAATTAGCTGGGCATGGTGGCACATACCTGTAGTCCCAGCAACCCAGGAGGCTGAGGGAGAAGGATTGCTTGAGCCCAGGAGTTGGAGGTTGCTGTGAGCTAGGCTGACACCACGGCACTCTAGCCTGGGCAACAGAGTAAGACTGTCTCAAAAAAAAAAAAATCAAATAGTTTTTTTTGGGGAGGGAAGGTTATCACTTCTTTATAAGATAATTAAAAAGAAAAACTATATTTTCAATTGTATGATAGCCAACTCTCAAAGCCAATTAAGCAGATTTGGTAAGACTTTGTGATCAAACAACCCCAAAAAATAGTTTTAACAATAACAAAAAATAGTTTATACAGTCCCCAATTTTTATTCCCCACAGGCCCCACTTTCAAATCTTTTTGTCTGATTTTCTTTTATTTGGTATTATCTGTTGACTTTCGACTGTCAAAGTTGAGAAGTTAGCCCTCTTTATTCCCCTCATTTCACATACACAGACACTCCCTTTTTCTTCTCCTAGTAGCACAATAAAAGTTTATTTTTTCCTCACATATATTTTTTCCTCACAATACTAGTGTTTGTGGCAATGTGGTTATTTAGGATCAGGGCACTGGTTCTCAAAATGTGATCCAGGGACCCCAGAAGAGTTCCCAAGATCTTTTAGGGAGTCTGTAAGATCTAAAATATTTTTGTTGCAGTATTGAGATCTTATTTTTGTTTTTCACTCTTATTCTTTCACAAGTATATGTAGGTTTTTCCAGTAGCTATGTGACATGTAATGATGTCATCACACTGATAGCTCATGAAATGTGTGCTTATGTGTTCGTGCATTTTCTAGAATTTTCTAAGGTAAGAATACATCAATAGATTGAATGCAGAAGCAGATATGGAAATTCACCTGTGTTCTATTAATTACATATGAAAGAACTTTGCAAAAATATAAAATAATGCCATTCACTAAATATTTTGTTATGGAAAAAGTTATTTTTCTCTAAAAATATGTATGTTAATATGTATTGGGTCTGTTGGCTTTTTTTTTTTCCAATAAACACTGAATAAATATTGATAACTAGTTTAGTTAGAAATAGATTCTACGGTGCTTGCTTCGGCAGCATGTATACTAAAATGGGAACGATACGGAGAAGATTAGCATGGCCCCTGCGCAAGGATGACACTCAAATTCGTGAAGCGTTCCATATTTTTTACAGTGGAATACTACTCAATAATAAGAAACGACAGTGATCTAGCACCTCTTATATTTTCCTGGATAGAGCTTGAGCCCATTATCCGAAGTGAGGTAACAAGATCAGAAGAATAGGCTTCACATATACTCGCCATCAAATTGGCCCTGACTAATCAACACTGTGGTGCTCACACAGTAGTAATATTCTCCAGGGATTAGGGAGTTGCGGGGAGGGGCGGGTAAACTCACAACTAATGGACTCGATGAGCATTGTAGAGGGGAAGGGCATGCCTCTAATCCTCACTTGGGTGAAGCAATGACATAAAATGTAACCAAAATGTTTGTACCCTCATAACATCCTGAAATAAAACTTAAAAGTAATAAATAAATAAAAGAAATCGATTCTACCATATTTTAGAATATCACTTATTTTGAAATTGAAAAGAACCCTTTTCCTTAATATCTCTCATTTAGCATGCTCTGGTTTAGAAAGTGTTTGGTATTTGATAGTAGAATAGTAAAGCCTTCATGAGCTTCAACCCCATTTGCCAGAATTTTGTCAGCCCTATATTCTCAGGAGGAAAAAAAAAAACTTATATCAAGAGTTTTAGGCTGAGCACAGTGGCTTATACGTATAATCCTAGCACTGTGGGAGGCCACAGTGGGAGGATTGCTTAAAGCTGCTAGTTCAAGATAAGCCTGGGCAACATAGCAAAACCCCATCTCTACAAAAAAAAAAAAAAATAGAAAAATTAGCCAGGCGTGGTGACACGTGCCTGTAGTCATAGCTGCTTGTGAGGGTGAGGCAGGAGGATCACTGGAGCCCAGGAGTCGGAGGTTGCAGTGAGCTACAATGACGCCACAGCACTCTAGCCCAGGCAATACAGAGAGGCCCTGTCTCAAAAAAGTTTCAGCCAGGCATGGTGGCATGTCCCAGGTGCTGGGGAGTTCGAGGCTGCAGTGAGCTGTAATCACGCCACTACATTCCAGCCTGAGCAACAGAGCAAGACCTCTCAAAAAACAAAACAATAAGCTAGGCATGGTGGCTCATGCCTGTAATCCTAGCACTCTGGGAGGCCGAGGCGGCAGGATTGCTTGATGTCAGGAGTTCAAGACCAGTCTGAGCAAGAGTGAGCCCCCGCCTCTACTAAAATAGAAAAATTAGCTGGGTGTGGTAGGTAGTGTGCCCCTGTAATCCCAGCTAGTCTGGAGGCTGAGGCAGGAGTTTGAGGTTGCTGTGAGCTAGGTGATAGAGCAAGACTCCATCTCAAAAAAAAAAAAATCCCAACTACTTGGGAGGCTGAGGTGGGAAAATTGCTTGTGGCCAGGAGTTGGAAACCAGCCTAGACAAGATAGCAAGATCCTGTCTCTAAAAATTGAAAAAGATTAGCCAGGCAGGTAGTATACACCTATAGTCCCAGCTAGTTAGGAGGCTGAGGTAGAAGGATCGTTTTTCATTTCAACAGGTGTTTATCAAGCATTCATGCTTGGGTGCTATGAGAGATGGAAAGAAGAATAAGACAGTCCCTAACTAATTGGCTTACCCTTGATAGAGTTTTATCTCAATGTCTTATACTTCAGTATCTACCTCTGTCCAATGAAGATTAACCTTCAGGTTGATGATTTTGAGTCTCTGGAATTCTCAGTGATCAAATAGCATACATATTTTATACTAGATATAATTAAGATAAGAAAGATGGTAGGATATCTCAGAAATATAACAAATATATGGAGCAAACTTTTCAAATTAACACTAAGATAAAATTTATTAAACTAACAATTTTATGTAGCACTTTAGAGTTCACCATGTGACTTAGTGTATTTTCTTTCATTTAATCCTAATGATATCCCTGTGATTTAGATACTCTCTATATTTTACAGATGGCAGACACAGGCTTTCAAATGGTAGCTGACTTGTACCAGAATGCATATAGGTTGGACTCCAATTTAGGCGTTCTGAATTCTGATCCTGTGCTTTTACTATATAAAAACACTAGATTCCTGAAGGATTCAAAGTAGTTGATGTTCTGCTGCATGTGTTAAGATATTTTGGAGGGTATAACATTATCTAGTAAAAAGGCTTTGATCATTATAAACTCTCCATAGTTAACCAAAATCAAAAGAAGAAATAAGAATTTGTGAGAAGTTAAACTCAAATTTAGATCTACATTTTTGGCTAAAAGGGAATTTTTCTTTTTTCAGACTATCAAAAACCTTTAAATACATTGTACTGATCTTTAGGACTATGGTCTCTAACCATAATAGTTGGAATACATTCAGAAAATTCAACAAACACCTAAAGTAAATGATACTTTTTTGCCTAAACTTTATATTAATTTCTTAATAAGATATCAGAGGCATTAACATGGTATAAGGAATTCACGTACAGATACTGATTCAAAGATTCAAATAGCACACTGAGGAACACTAACACAGAATTTCAGTCATCAGTTATGGGTCTCAGTTAATTGTTATTAATTTGGTTATTGATTTTTTTTCTATTTTTCTTTCTTTCCATAGGTTTGTAAAAGAATGGACTTGGTCTGCCAGAGAATGTTGAATCAGGGATTTCTGAAAGTAGAGAGATACCATAATCTATGTCAGAAACAAGTTAAAGCACAGCTCCCAAGGTATGTTACGACTAGCAATGATGATAATTTACAGTTGAGGGTTTTGTTTGTTTCTTGTTTTTTTTTTAATCTCAGGGTTTACATGGTCATTGATTTTCAAGTTTTTGTAGCCAAAAGCACACAGATGACAATGTGATTTCTACTGTGGTTTGTCTACTCTCACCATTTTGTTGAATATTTTACTGGAGGTTTTAACGAAGGAAATTAGGCAAGAAAATGAAATAAAAGGCATCCAAATGGGAAAGGAAGAAGTAAATCTCTCTCTCTCATATTCAGATGATATGATCTTGTATATAAAGAACACACTAATTGATTATTAAGGGTGATAAGTTCAGCAAGGATTTAGGATATAAGTTCAATAGACAGAAATCAATTGTATTTCTATATACTAGCAATGAACAATCTGAAAGTGAAATTTAAAAGACAGTTTTATTTACCGTGGTGTCAAAAAGAATAAAATGCATAGTAATAAATATAATAAAAGAAGTGTGAGAACTTATACACCAAAAACTACAAAACATTGAAAGAAATTAAGGGAGACTTAAATAAATGGAAAGATATTCTACGTTCGTGGATTGGAAGACTTCATATTGTTAAGGTGGCAGTACTCCCCAAGTTAATCTAAACATTCAGTGCAGTCCCTGTCAAAATCCCAGCTGTGTTTTTTTTTTTTTTTACAGAACTTGACACACTGATCCTAAAATTCTTGGGAGAATATAAGAGACTGAGACTAACCAAAGCAATCTTGAAAAAGGAGAATGATGTTGGAGGACTAACACTTCAAAATTTCGAAACTTACTACAAAGTTATAATAATCAAAACAGTATGGTACTGGCAAAGGAATAGACATCTAGAGCAACAAAATAGAATTGAGAGTCTGAAAAAAAACCCTTATATTTTTATTTGATTTCAACAAGGATGCCAAGACAATTCAATTGGGGAAAGAATAGTGTTTTCAACAAATGATGCTGGGACAAGTGGGTCTCTACATGTAAAAGAAAGGAATTGGCTCCTTCCTCACACCATATACAGAAATTACCTGAAAAGGAATCATAAACCTAAGTGTAAATGTCAGCCCTATACTATAAAACCCTTAGAAGAAAACAGAGTAAATCTTCATGAACTTGGATCAGGCAATGGTTTCTTAGATATGACACCAAAAGCACAAATAGCAAAAGAAAAAAGCAGGCAAATTGGACTTCCTCAAAATTTAAAATTTTAAGCTGAGCACAGTGTCTCACACCTATAATCCCAGCACTTTGGGAGGCTAAGGCAGGAGGGTCACTTGAGGCGAAGAGTTAAAGACCAGCATGGGCAACATAGTAAGACCTTGTCACTATAAAAAATTTTTTTAACTTTTGTGGCTCAAAGGATGCCATTAAGAAAGTGAACACTAGCACTCTAGGTGTTGGAGGTGGGAGGATCACTCAAGGTCAGGAGTTCGAGACCAGCCTGAGCAAGAGCGAGGCCCCATCTCTACTAAAAATAGAAAGAAATTAATTGGACAACTAAAAATATATAGAAAAAATTAGCTGGGCACGGTGGTGCATGCCTGTAGTCCTAGCTACTCGGGAGGCTGAGGCAGAAGGATTGCTTGAGCCCAGGAGTTTGAGGTTGCTGTGAGCTAGGCTGACACCATGGCACTCTGGCCCAGGCAACAGAGTGAGACTCTGCCTCAAAAAAAAAAAAAAGAAAAGAAAATGACATATTCCCTATGTATCTATTTCACACCATATGTGTAGTGATGGAGAACTGGTAAGAACTTTCAATTAAATATTACTGAGAAATACAAAATATTTTAATGGGATATTTTAAAATAAAAAAACTATTGGCAATAGATTGTTAACTAGCCTTTTTATACACGGAATCTGTATATACCTATATCTTTAAATGTATATACCCCTTTAATTGCTACCTTAAATAAAAAGCATTGAAATTCTATCTAAATGCTCAAGAAAAAGGAAGTTGCATAGTTGTTTCCCTCGACTGGTTCATTTAGGAAAGGTTCCAATATTTTAGGAGATTCAGCTTCACCTTAGATTGATGTGTCAACGTAGATGAAAAGTGTATGATACTACAGATGATCACAGAGGATTGTAGAATTAATACAAGAAATTGATACCATTGCAAGAATCAGCAAGCAAGCTTTCAGAAGCAGCAGGAAGCCAACTATTCATTCATACCTCAAGGAATTGGAAGTGAAAAGAAGGGCACCGCCCACAAATTAGCCCTTCAGGAAGATCTGAAGGGATGCAGTTGGCTGAAACTTGGTCAGGGACAGCATGGACAAATATCCCCCATGCTTCAAGTTCCTGTGCCTTTGTAAGATGATAGGAGTGGAAGCCATGCAAGTGCTAGAATTGCTGTTTTTCTTAGAGTTTTCCTTTGGGTCGGTCTTGGCTATGGCCCCGAAAAATCACGTCACAAACCACGTCTGGCAAAAGTGCAAATGAATGCTGACCTCACATCTAGACTCTAAATTTTTGAACTGGCAAGATGTCAAACAGTAAGCTGTCGAACAGTAAAGAATGATTTAATTTATCTTCCATTCACATAGCCTTTTCTCCTATGTGACCAGCTCCCATGACGTCGATTCTTAACATGATGGTTCCTTAGAGATTTTGCTATTAAAGTAAAACCATGCATTTTAATTGTAAGCTGGTGTTTTTGATTGATGATCAATGACTAATATCTCTCAAAGTATGGCCCCCTATTTCAAGATAGACTTATTTTCAAATTTTCTCCAAGTCACAATCACGAGCTTTTCTAAAATGACTTCCTGTCAAGTTGCCTATGTTTTATATCATTAATTTCAGCCGGTTGCCTCGGGCTATAGAACACTCATCAGTTTGAACATACAGACATCAAGATGGACTGACAACTGAAGCTCTTTAAAAATCGAACGCACTAAATGTTTCATCTTGTTATTTTCAAGGGAAGTATAACTGAGAATTGTGATGAATTCCCATTGCTTCTGCACATAGTCCTTTGAGCTTTTCTTTTTTGTGCCACATGGATTCCACATAAGAAGTGCCTCAGCAGCCCTTCCATCCTACCTCCACAATATCCAATTATTCACAAATGAGTGTTTTCCGTATCAGAGACTCAGATCCGATGGGTCATTTGACACCAAAATAAAGGGTGAGAAGTGAAAGCTTTTCCAAGCAATTCGTATGTATCTCATTGCATCACATAACCGTTAGTTCCGAATGTCTAGTTAATAGGAAGTTCCATAAAAACTGCATGCTACAGCTAAAATTCAACCTTCACCAGCCAAATTTTTCTAATCCATTTTCAAGTGCACTTGAAACAACCAGCACATTAAAACTCCACACAAAAATCTGCATGTTAATGAAAGATGCAAATCCAAGGTTTGGACGGAACCCAAATAATATGAGTTTCTCAAAGATTTATCGTTGCAGCATCCTTCGTGAAAGGAGAGTCGTTGACTAAATCATGGAGTGTGCAGAAAATGGATTACGGTTCTAGTTTCTGCAGTGTTGGTTTAGCTTTTGTTTTTTGTTGGTTTTTTTTTTTTTTTTTTTATGATAGGTCAAAATAGAGGCTTCAGTCTTGAAGAAATTTCCCTTCAAAGAAACAACGTCAAAGACTACTACACACGCAGCATTCTGGCCTTCACCTTTTTTTCAATTTTTTTAAAAAATTTTGGCATCAGCCATCACATTCACAAAACAGAAAAGTCGCTGGGTGAGAGTCTCCACATACCCAAGACATTTCTTGAAAGTGAAATGTGTGCTTGGGAAAATCAAGCTATATAATATTCTCAAGGAATACGAGATCATTTTAATGTTTAGCCAAATAAAACATAAACTCTAGCCAAATAAAACGTAAACTCTCGCGAAGAAAATCCAGTAGCATACATAGAGGTCAAAGATAAGCTACAAAGTCTCTTGAGATACTTTTAAGTTGAATTAAGAACTGTTTATTGACGTAGGTGCCCACAAAATGTTTAGGAGTGGTATGCCCCATTTCTAAGGGTGTTCTTGCTTAGAAATGAAGTGAAGGGGATGGAAGAGAATGATAATGGTAATTGCCCTTCACCTCCTAGAGAGAGGAGTCAGGCGGGGCTAGGGAGACTTGGTCCCCAAGCACTCCAACTTAGTGTGAGGCAGGACGGTTGATGACTGTAGCAGCAAAGTAGCCTCTTCACACCTTCTCGTCCTCGGTACCTCTCCCCGGCGACTCCATAGCGAGCCCCTCTAGTGGCTCGTGTAGGTGGTCTCTGAAAACCAGAATCAAGCTTCCCTTCTGCACCCCTACCCTGGCTCCATCTTCCCATTGGACAGTTCCGTTCCTTTAGGTCTTGGAGGCAGCCCTTTAAAGAAGGACACTCTCCATGTTGGGGGAGATGCGTCCAGGCTCTTGTCACAAGAAGTGGTGGTGGGATCACAGGGTCAGCTAGTGCCTTCATCAGCTTTCTAGCCCTGCGCAGGGCCACGGTGGCAGGTCACTGAAGAATGTGAGACCGAGGAAAGAGCATCCCTGGAGCAGAGAAGAGACAGCAGGAGCTCTGAAAGGGGAAAGGGTAGATGCCAAAAGCAACGTGACAATTTTGTGTTCCACCAAAACGGTCTTGTGTCACCATTTGGTGCATGTGCCGCAGGCTGCTGAGCACAAACATGGTGGGTGAAGGACCCCAAAGAGTTTGTGTCTCTGAACATGAAAAGTATCCACAGATGATTCCATGGTCCACCCATGAGATGAGATTTATATTTCTCTAAGGCTTCCTCCGTCTCTGCCTTTTTGTCCCCAATGACAGGAAACCTACTGTCTACTAGGAAATTTGGGAAAAAACAAAGCTATAGAAGGAGAATTTTTTTTTCTGTTGAATCTTGCCAATGTTTTTACATCATCCTTTTTTTTTTCTGAAAGAGTTTGTGTGTGTGTGTGTGTGTTTTGCCAATATTGACTTTTAAGGACCCCGTCATTATCTCCCTATTAATCATTTGCTCATCTCCCCAAATGTGTTAGATGCCAGTCATCAAACCTTGAGCAATGACCCTTAAAATTATGCTGAATTGTCTTCAACCATCTAGGAAATAAATGAGCAAAAATTCATGTAAGTAGAAAACATGAAAAGACCAAAAAAAAAAAAATACACAATTGAGAATTCAAAATATGTAAGGTTTTTTGACACTTCTAAATTACCTCTGTGAAATCACCTTTCTAAGTTATATGGAGCAATAATCACTAGACCATATTGTAGTTTGCATGGAAAATGGACCATGCTTCCATGTCATCTAACAACTCATATATTTTTCCTTATTCATTAAGTGGAACTAAGGGCAAGAAAACTGCAGGTAGCAAAAGAGAAACTAATACTTATATCTTGAATGGCCATATGAACATATGAAACGGCATTTTGTTCAACATTTGAAAATTCATTAAGCTGAGCAGAGAGAGTTGCAAGGTAGATGTTAAAGTCTGGACATATGGTCAGGAAGGCAAAACCCTTTGAAATTTCAACTAGTTACACTATTAAAAAATTGTCATTGCTATTTATTGAAGGCCCAGAGTTAAGTCTATGCTCATCTTATCCTTAAACCACCACACCAACTACCTAGTAGCCCTTAGAGCAAAGCATAATGGTTTTAACAGTAGGCTCTGGAGGTGGACTTCAGGCTTGGATTTTGATCCTGATACTTACTAGTCATGCAGCCTTGGACAGGTTGATCAATTTCACTCTGCCTCGGGGTCCTTATAGGTGGGATGGGAATATAATGGAACCTCCGTAGGGTTGTCATAAGCAATAGAACCTTCATATGGTTATCATAAAGCTTAAGTGAGTTAAGAATGAAACTCTTACAACAGAACCTAGCACATCCTTAATTCTCAAAAATGTTGGCTACTTTTTATCTCTTAGGTCCACAAGCAGCTCAGTCTTTTCGATGACCCAGCCCTCCTGTGGAACCTTCAAAGGTTTTCTGTTTTATTTTTCATTTCATTTTGGGGTCTGCATGAAATGACATACAACACACAGGGACTGCTACTTATAGTACATGCCTGATTGAAGCCCATATTCAGCTAACCTAAAACCAACTCTCTGGCTCCAGTGCTCAACTTGTTAAAAATATGTAGTTATTTTAATTCCTTAAATTGAATCAAATTCCACATACAAGATTGGAATGAAACGGTTGCACAATCTCCTTTCCTTACTCAAAAGTTTAGTGTCTAAAAGCAGAAAAAATGCTAATTTTAAGTTCCATTAAGATGGTGAGGCAGGGTACAGTGGCTCACATCCATAATCCCAGCACTTTGGGAAGCCAAGGCAGGAGGATTGCTTGAGGCCAGGAGTTCAAGACCACCCAGGGCAAAATAGCAAGACCTTGTCTCTACTTAAAAAAAAAAGGTGATTTATAAAACCCTTAAGCTAAATATTTTAAATGGAATAAGACAGAGTAGATATTTAGGAAACATAAAGGCTTTCAACTTTAAGACTAACCCTTGATCATTTCAACATTTTGAGTATACATTTCAGGGAAAAAAGTGTTTATAACCACACTAGAGCAAACATAAAGACATTTTTAAAGCAGTTTAAAAATATAATGTAAAGTTACTTTTTTAAAAAAACACATCGGTAAGGAAACATATATGTTTTATATCTCTGTATTTAGCAACTATAGACATATATATAATGTTTATAAAAAGATATTGAAAGTAGTTAACTCTGAGAGATTTTAAACTATCTGCTTTATGATTTCTAAACAGCCTGCATTTTAGGTAAGTATGAAATACTACTATAATTGGAAAAATAAGGCTATTTTCATTTTGGAGAAGAGATAAATACCAACCCTAATATAACTTTTTGGAGTCCCCAAGTGTTCTATGCTACAACAGAAATAAAAAATGATATTCATACTTTTCCTTTGAAACAATCTTTCAAATAATCAGTGTCTGATGATTAGTGGTCTAGCTACTTTGTGAACTCTTGGAAGAGTCAGATGGAAATGACCTTCAACTAGGTAGGGACTGTGAAATCAAAAACACTTTGCCAAACAGGCTGCCAAATTATCACCTTGGTGCCATAGATTATATGCTCCCAGCTAATCACAAACTAGAGTGCAGTTCATTGTGGTTATCAGTTCCTTTCCAAAGTATGGGATTCCTGCCTTATGCTAGCTAGGATCATTTTAAAATACCACTGAGACAAACGATGTCTTTCACTTATGAATTTCAACTGATTGCAGGGAAACTTTAAAGTCCTAGCAACACTGTTGCTATAGCAATGCAACCTGATTAGATATTCTTAGCAACCAGCCACAACTCACACCCACAGAGTCCCTTCACTTATCCTAAGAAGAATAATGTTGACATTCCAATTTCTAAAATGTACAAAATCTCAGTGATAGACATCTGGATGAGAGGCTTGTGAGATTCAGTGGAGTAGCATGTTCATAAACAATGCACCTGGGCCTTGAGCACATCATATATGTATTCAGTAAACACTCATAAAAGTGCATTTTGCATGGCTGGAAATTAAAGAAGGATTTCATTTGGCTCTTGGGGTATATGTAAATAATGGCAGAATTCTTGAATTTCATATTGTGGAAGCTAATGTTTTACACGCTTCTCAGACAAATTGTATATTCTTTTGTACTGAATTAACAGAGATAGCAATAAAATTACATGTTTTCAACAAAGAGCAACAGTTTGACATTTTGATGCTAAAGCTTTCATCAAAACTGGCATCTAACTTGAAAAAACACAGGCCCTAGACAAAGCAAGGGTATGGCTAATTATGAGGGTGTACAACAGACCTGTGGCCTTGGCATCAGACCATGCTTAAGCCAGAGTTGATATGCGGGACTGATTAAGTTTCTGCTCTGAAAGGAAAGATCTATCACATCCTGAACAGGATAACCTTTGAAGACTAGATTCTGAAGTTAGCCACAGGCAGATTTTAATCAGGAGGGTCAGATGCATGATCAGATCAATGAAGGCTCAGAAGAGATCATTAAGACTCAGAAATCTGTCAACATGACCTATGGTTCCATGATTAAATAAAAGATGCTTTTCTGTAAGCGCAGATCCTGAATCATTCTGTTTTGATATGGAAAAGAAACCAATTACATTCTCCCCCAGCCCCTGAATGGCTGCATTTTAGTGGTAAATAATCCAATCTATCTATCTATGTGGTCTCTGTTGCAAATGGAGAAGAGTACAAAGGCATTAAAGTGAAAAATAATCAGGACCAAATAGCATGCTCTTATTGTCACTGCTGCCTTTTAAAGTTATAAAATGTGAGCCACAGATACGATATTATGAAAATACCCTCAAGTAAATTACTGATTTAGGAAGCCTTTCTTGTTTCACTCCAATTTTGACAAATAACTTTGAAATATCAAATCTATATAAGAAATCCACATAAATTTTGCACATCCTTTACATAACAATTGAATGTGAAAAGTGGCAGAATATGCCACCCCAAAATATGCTACTTTGGCAGAAAGAATTATTCTGAGCTAAAGGCACTTAACAAAACAACAAATGCAAGAAGTGTGCTCTGATTTCCCCTTTTTTTTTCCCTAAAAGCAGGAGATAAAACCCTCATATGTAAAATGTCCTCTCTATACCAGAAGGAAAATAACATTTTTATCACCAGAGATGAGAAGTTGAGGCCCAGAAAAATCTTTACAAAATAACTTTGTGAAACTAATCCTTATCTTCCTAGTTACTTGTTTGCAATTATGCTAGACCAAGCCCTTTGTCTTGTCACATTATCATAATTCGCTACCTTTGTCCAATTCTGTACATGCATTCAACTCTAACTGCTTCTTTTAGGTCTTCTTTTCCTTAGGAGAGGTACCATGTCAATAACTAGTTACATTAAATAAATGTGCGTGCTTTTCTCTTGTTGTCTGTCTTATGTCAATTTCATTCTCAGACCTAGCTGAAACCCTAAGAGGGTGGAGATAAAATTTTGCTTCTCTTACAAATCTATCCTAAGAAAATGATTAATGTGCACAAATATATGGCTAGGAGAATGTTTATCACAGCTTAAACATTTTGTTTATCCCATTTAAATAACCTAAGTGGAAGCAGTACAAACCTATAAAGATGTGACATTAGCAAAATTAATTATGGTGTGTTTTATACCATGAAAATATTGCTCCACAATCCCCTCATCTATGATCTTGAAATCCAAAAAGTGTAGAAAATCAAAAGTTTATGTGTAGAACACACCTTATCTTGTAACAGAGGTTGCAACATACTGGGCTAACGGCTGACCTCTAGCTTCTGTTTATTGCTTGCTTGCAAATCGCAGCGTACTGCAAGGCATTATGGGTTGAAACAAAATGCAAGGAAGAGGGACCAATCAGGGGCGAAAAAAAGACTACATGCTAGCACAAACGGCAGATGGGATGCTTACCAATCATTGCAAAGGGCAAATGCATGATCGGCGCGTGAACAATTAAAGAACCAATCACTGTAAAGGGCAGATGCATGATCAGCACGTGTTCAGCTTGTGTACAACAAGTATAAGAAGCTCACCCATGCTTCAGTCAGGGTCCTTGCCCAGAGAGAGAGAGAGACCACTGCGCTGGTGTTCTTGGGCTTGGACCCTGGCTAGCCAGATAATAAAGCTCCTCTTGTGTGATTACATCCTTGGTGACTCTGTCTCTCTGTCCGGTGGGACTACGGGAGATCCGGCTCTAACAGTGGCATGCCTGGAGAGGGCATGGAAGCTCCACATTCTTTCCCACATACCTTGTCCTATGAATTTCTTTCATCTGGCTGTTCCCAGTAAAGCTAAATAAGAGTTTTCCTGAGTTGTCTGAGCCTCTGTAACAAATTAATCCAACTCAAGGAGGGGGTCACGGGAATCTTGACTTGTAACTGGTCAGTCAGAAGCACAAGTAAAACAACCTGAGGCTTAAGATTGACATCTGAAGTGGGGTGCAGTCTTGTGAGACTGAACCTTTAACATGTGGGATCTGTGGGATCTGAGACTATCCTCAGGCAGATAGTGTCAGAAATGAATTAAGTCAGAGGACCCCCAGCTAGTGCTGGCTGCAGAATTGGTTTCTGGGAGGGAGAAATCCTCATACATATTTTGGTGACCAGAGGTCATAGAAGTGATCTGTATTATGGGAATATAGTAGGAGAAATTGAGTTTGTTTTTTTCTACTTACTGATAAAGAACTGGTATGCAAAATATACAAACAACTCTTAATACTCAATAATAAAAAAACAAACAGCCCAATTTAAAAATAAACAAAAGGTCTGAACTGATACCCAACATAGAAGATATAGAGATGGCAAATAAGCACATGAAAAGATGCTCAATATCATCTGTCATTAGGGACTTGAAAATTAAAATAAGTTACAACTACAACTTATTAGAATGTCTGAAATCCAATACACTAACAACACCAAATGCTGATGAGGATTTGGAGCAACAGGAACTCTCATCCATTGCTCTCATCATATAAAACATACTCTTAGCATATGATCCAGCAGTTGTACTCCTTGATATTTACCCAAATGAGCTGAAAACTTATGTCCACATAAAAACCTGCACACAGATGTTTATAGCCACTTTATTCCTAATTGCCAAAACTTGGAAGCAACCAAGATGTCCTTCAGTAAGCAAATGGATAAATAAATTGTGAAACATCCAGACAGAGGACTATTATTCAGTGCTAAAGAGAAATGAGCTATCAAACCATGAAAAGTTATGGAAGAAACTAAAATACTATTTCTTGATTTTTTAAAAATACATAGTTATAAGTAAAAGAAACTAATCTGAAAGGGCTACATACTTTATGATTTAAAACAGTGGTCCCCAATCTTTTCTGGTACCAAGGAATGGTTTCATGGAAGACAATTTTTCCATGGACCAGGGTGGGATGGGAGTGGTTTTGAGATGATTCAAGCACATTATATTTATTACATTTGCAGCTGCTTCCCATCACTGGGGAGTTGTACCTCCTAACTTAGCACAGTTAACATAGCAACACAGAGGAAGCGCCCAACAAATGTTTATTAAATAAATTATTGGATTTCCTCTTAACAATAGCAGAGAAATACACCTTTTTATTGGTACCAAAAGTTGGGTACTTGTCCTAGGGGCCAAATCAGTGAGAACAAAGAATGAGGACAAGTAGTTTGAAGAATAGGAAAGAGAAGCTTAATAATTTGCTGGCAAATGAGGAGGGCAGCATACTAGCCTCTCAAAAGACCACCATCCCCGTCTTTAAGGACAAAACCAGAGCTTTTTAAAAGAGTTTTTTGGGGGGTTGGTTGGGCTCAGGTCTACATGACCACAGGTTTCACATGTGTCTTCAGGCTGTTGGTGTTAACTATAATTGGTGGTTTCTGTAGACCTTATCTTTATCGACTATAATCTTGAGACAGTTCTGTTGAGCCATCTCCTGTGGTTTAAGATACTAGAAAACAAACAACAAAGAACATTTTTCTGCCCCTTTGATTACTAGCCTTGGGAAGGAATGCAGGTTTTAATTCCCAAGAAGGGCGGGCGTTTTAGAGAGATAACTTGTAAAACATTCTGTTGCCCTTTTTCAGACCTTAACCCCAATTACAGCATTTTTAGTGTACTTCTTAATGTGAACAGAAACAATAAAGTAAATTTACTATCAATATTCCAAATCATGCAATTGAATTAAGTAATGAACATAAGTACGACACAGAAGTCATATAAGCCTAAAATTAATCTTACAGTTGCCCAGAATGCAACCTCCTTCGGGTTTTCAGTGTTGACAGGAAATCTAACTCTGCCTTCCATTTCCACAGGTTATTTCTAACCTTTACTACTTTCCCAAACCTCCTGCACTGGACTAAGCTCTCTTGATACACTCTCTTGATACGCTCTCTTGCACAGAAATCTTGAGTAAAGCCAAAGATACAGTGAGAAATTGGAAGTAGGCTAGTAAGTATAGCACAAGATCCACATCATCTTATGGTCCTAGGGTGGTCCCTTGAGTACTTACATGCAACTCTCACCTTAGTACTAAAAAGCCATGCTACTTTCCCCTTCCCCATCCCACCTCAGACCCCTGCAAAAACATTACTAGGAGACATTTTAGTTTTACTGATTGTTTTCCACTGGAAAGTGGAAATAGATGGAGCCTCATTTAATTGAGTTTAAAGCATTCTTTGATATGTAGCTCTCTGCCTGGATGCATTCATAGAATGAATTTCCTTCTGAATAGTCTCTTTGGCTTTGTATTACTCACTGCATGATAAAATACCTCAGGGAAATTTCCCGAAAATATGGCGGTGGCTAGTTAACCAAATGGAAGAGAAATAAACAAAACAGGAACTTGCTCGATTTAAAAAAACTGATAATGACAAAAGTGAGAAAGGACCGAAATATATATATTTAATAATTATCTGGACCAGAGGTTGAATTAAACAAAATGGGCATCAGGAAATCTGCTTGGAGATGCCGGGGATCGAACCCGGGGCCTCATACATGCGAAGCATGCGCTCTACCACTGAGCTACATCCCCTGACAGAGGGCAGCAACGTGGTAGAATTGCTGTCCTCTTAAAAACTCCAAACGGTTTGCATCACTATTTTGTGCTCAACCGGGAGTGGCTGGCCCTGAGGATGAATTCCACCTAAAGCCTCACCCAGATTACACCCAAGCAGACTCCCTTCGGAACACACCAACAGCATCCAGCTCCTGTCGTTACTGAGAACAAGAGTAGAATTTTATAGCTGTAGCACAATTTGTTTTGCTGTTGGTTCAATCAAATCCCAGGCGGAAAGAATGAAAGGATTGTTCAGCTCGCTTTGAAAATTTTTCTGCTAGCCGAGACCCACATTCCTTGCAGGTGAGTCAGTAGAACGGTCAAATGCATCTTTGGAGCTGTACCCCCCACTTGACCCGGTTTGGAAAAGAAATCGTCCAGATAGATGAAAACGTGAGAATCCTGCCCTGATCTTCCCCCCTGGGCAATGGCTCGGGCTGTACACACCATCTAACCCACCTGACGCCGGAGCTTTATCTGGCTTTATCTGGGAACTCTGGCTTTTATTTTAAGAAGGTGCGTTTGCTTGTTTCCCCCTTTTCTTTATCCACGCATCAGCTTCTCTTTACTCATCTCCTCTGAGTCTCTGCAAGGCTGCCGCGCTGAAGAATGAACCTGGACGCAACAGCAGTACCCGGACCTGCGCAGGCCAAGAGCTGCCGCAGCTGCGTGGCGCACCTACCATCCACTGACTGGAGCAGCCGCCCGCACACAGGTCTGCCTCTTGCTTCAGAAGTTATAAAGCAGAGAATAGCGACTCCTCAAAAGTAAAGTGACACCACCAAAGGCACGATCCATGAAAGAAGTGATGGATAAGGTGGACTTCACCAAAATTTTAAAAGTCGGCTCTGTGGAAGACATTTTCAAGAGAATGAGAAGACAAGCCACAGACTGGGAGAACATATTTCCAAAACATATCTGGTAAAGGACTGGTGCCCAAAATATACAAAGAACTCTTAAAAAGAAATAATAAGAAAACAAACAAACCGATTAAATAGACAAAGAATGTGAACAAACTCATCACAGATGGCAAATAAGCATATGAAAAGATGCTCCACATCCTGTATCATCAGGGAAACGCAAGTTAAAACAATGAGATACTGTACACACCGTTTAGAATGGCCCAAATCCAGAACAGCAAATGCTGATGAGGATGTGGAACAACAGGAACTCTGATTTATTGCTGGTGTGAATGCAAAATGATACAATCACTTTGGAAGACAGTTTGGCAGTTTCTTACAAAGCTAAACATACTCTTACCATATGATCCTGCAATCAAGCTCTTCCGTATCTATCTAGAGGAGTTGAAATCATGTCTACACAAAAACCTGCACACGGACGTGTATAGCAGCTTTATTCATAATTGCCAACGTTAGAAACGACCAAGATGTCCTTTCAGTAGGTGAATGGATAAATAAACTTTGCTACATCCAGATGACAGGATAGTATTCAGCGCTAAAAAGAAATGAGCTCTCAAGCCATGAAAAGACACAGAGGAAACTTAAGTACATATTACTAAGTGAAAGAAGCCAATCTGAAAAGCCAATTGTACTGAATGATTCCAACTATGTGATGTTCTGGAAAAAGCAAAACTATTGAGACAGTAAAAAGATAAGTGGTTTTCAAGGGTTAAGGGGAAAAGATGAATAGGTGGAGCATAGAGGATTTTTAGGGCAATTAGTGAAAATACTCTGTATGATACTACAATGTGGGTATATGTCACTGTACATTTGTCAAAACCCATCAATTGTACAACAGCAAAAATGACTCCTAATGTAAACCATGGACTATGGGTGATAATGATGTGTCAATGTATCTTTATTAATCATAACAAATGTTCCACTCTGTTGCAGGATATTAATGGTGGAGGAGGCTATGCATATGTGGGGTTCAGGATATATAGGACATTTCTGTACTTTCCACTTAGTTTTGCTGTGAATCTAAAACTACTCTAAAAAAACAAAGACTATTAAAAAAAAGGAAAAGTGACCTCAAGAAGGTGACATGGAAGGTGTGCCATTACATCTGCTGACTCTGCCAGCTGCCTATCAATGAAAGAGGCAGAAGGCAAAGGAAAGAGTCTCCAGTTGTCTGTTGAGTCCAGGTGACTAGGACTGGCCCCATAGAATGAGTTGGAAAGTCCATAAAGCTGTGTCTCCTCATAAAAAATGTGAGAGATCTAGTACTGCTTAGCTACTGCTAAGTAACTCACTTCTAGACAGTGAAAAAAGCTCCTGCAAAATGGGGTCATAATTCAAGTGCAAACCTCAGCCCTGGCTGCTTAGGACATAATTAAGATATCTGAATGTCTTTTGCTCCCTATACTTTCACAGTGACTTCCTTCAGAAACATAAACCCACTTCACTATTGTCTTTTTCATGGGCGGTGAAGGTATAGAGACTATTGAAAACCACACAACCACCTACACTGAAACTTCATGTTGCCAGGTGCTCCCATGAAGGAAAGATGTTATTATCATTGAATAATATGAGAAGAAAATCTGGCTCTTCCAGTAGATGATCAAAATAGGTGTACCACTTTAGTTCATTAAATTAGAATATGACACAACAGAGAAAATAAACTTAGTATTGTTAATTTACTTTTAAAAAATCTTAATTTTTTAGAGCAGTTTAAGGTTCACAGCAAAATTGAACAGAGTACATAGAGTTTCCACATACCCCTTACCCCTCCTCCCAACCTCCTATTATACATTGTGCATTCAATTTGCTAATATTTTGTTGAGGATTTTAGTATATATGATCATAAGAGATATTGATCTGTAGTTTTCTCTTCTTGTAATGCCTTTATCTGGTTTTGGTATTAGGATAATGCTGGCCTCATAGAATGAATTGGGAAATATTTCCTCTGCTCCCACCTTTTGGAAAAGATTGGAAGAATTGGTATAATTTCTTCCTAAAACGTTTTTTAGAATTCGCCAGTGAAGCCACCTGATCCTAATGCTTTCTGTTTTAGAAGATTATTGATTATTGATTCAATTTCTCTAATAGATATATTCCTATTCAGATTGTTTATTTCTTCTTATGTGAGTCAATCAGTGCAGTTTTTCCTTGTCTTCTTCATTGTAGAATATCTCAACACACAAAAGAGCAAAACATATTATAATTAATTCCCATGTATCCATTATTTATTAATAGTTTTATTATTAATATCAACTGATGGTTCATCTTGCTTCATAATCAGTATAGTTTTAATGTGTAATTCTGTTTTTATGAGTGATTAGAATGAGGCAGAAGACTTGTACAACTTTGGAGACTAACTCATAAAAGACGGTAATTTATTATGTCACAACATATAACTAATACATTGGTATATATTTATTACCTACTTAGCCTTTGTATGAAATTTTTTAATATGAATTTTTTGTTGCTTCTATTTTTTCTTGAAATCATATTATCAGAACATAAATGTAATATTTTCCCTTATATTTTTAAAATATTGATGCTACTTTTTTCTTATTATATTATTGCTGTTGGTCCTGACTTTAAGTAGACAAATTATTCTTTTAAGTAAAATAATGACCATGGTTTTAAATGTACATAATTTATCATGCTAAAGAAATTTTCTTCTGTTGCTATTTTTCTAAAATGACATGTAACAACAAGAATGAATATCAATTTAAAGAAGTGACTATCAAATTAAAGAAGTGACAGCAGTTATAGTGCTATAAAGTATTGGAGAGGATAGCTTCTAAAGTAAGACAAAACCTGATTTTAACCTTGAGTTCAGTATTTAGTCATGACTATTGTTAGAATTAAATTAGATGATCCATGGAAAGTGTATGGAAGAATGATACCTTACAATGGGCAATTATGTATGTATTTGTGTGTACATATAACTTATATATATACCATAATATATAATGTTATCTATAGTGGGGTTGTGTGCGTGTGTGTGTGTTTATTTGCTAATATCACCAAATTTATTTTCTCTGACTGGTAAATAAGTAGGAGACAGCTTCTGAAATATTTTCCTTAAAAAGTCCAACAAGAAAATAAATATTGAATTAATTATCATAAAGTTGATAAATATAATTTCTTATGATAAACATAGTTCCTATCTCAGGTTTTTCCACCATGACCATTGATTTAAGGGAGAGTAACTTTGAAGAACTGTATTTCCTTCTGTTCTCTCCCAGTTCATTACTGTAGATAATAGTTTTCAGATATTTTAGAAGATGTCTTATTTTTTCCTTCAATATTGGCGAATATTACTCTACTGTAAGAGATTCTTGACAAAATTAGATTGATAAAGCAAGTAACAAAGTTATCCCTTCCACTGCCCACTGTATAAAGGCAGTGAGAGCACTTGACATGGGATGTTCACGTATCTTAAATGAAAAGGCATCATATTCCTTGGTTCTAGTTCCCTCATGAATGCTCTGTTTCTTCTGGTCCTTTTTTATTCCAAATTGTAGAAATAATAGGAACTACTTGATTTAACTTCTGGAAATTAACCTATGATATAGTAGTGGAAATTCTTTTGTCAAAGATGCTAAATGAAAAGTTGAAATGTCATTAAACAAATAAAATTTGTATGCCTACGATGTTCCAGAACTGAAAAGGTAACATTTGTGGAAAAAAAGCTAATAATTTTATATAATATTTATTCCCTGTCTCTGTGTCTTTGTGATCTAATACAAGATCTGAAATAAAAGGGAATAATTAAATTGTGTATGAGTATGTGTGAGTATAATATGATGTTATGAGAAGAACTCATGATTGCAGTCCTATAATCTGGGTTTATAACTGAATGCCATTTAAAAGGTGATGCCATCAGACAAATTTTGGAACATATTTCATTACTCTTTCCATATCTGTTAAATAGGACCATGTAAAAGGGTTTTTATAATATCAAAGAATATCATGCATGGTGGTGTACAATGATATTCCAACACACTCACATGATATATCAATATGCCTTCTCTGAGACTCCTTCTAAAACAGCACTCATTGGTTTCTATTTTCCCTCAGAACATAGACAGGTTATACATATGCTACATATGTTTTGGGGTTTTCTGAATACAGTATATTGGGCATGATTATGTTCTGTTTTCTGAGTAAAATGTTGAATTCCTCAGAAAATTCTGTAACTTAAGAGTTATTTCCACAGCTTTCCATTGAAAAGATATTCCTATAATGCTGTACAAAGAAAGACCGGCCCTTGCCACAAAAATTCATGAAATAAATTTGGAGGTATAGCTGGAAGCCAACAGGAAAAAAAAAATCCTTCATATTAGAAATATATGAGTCCACTAGAATACAGTTTGCTCCAGTCACAATGCACAGTAGTCATTTTCTGGTTACACTAGACATCATCCTAGCTGTGTTTTACACCAAGTCATCAAGTTAAAACCAGCCCAATCCCCCACCCCACACACAGATGGCTGCACACCTTTGGGTATGACACCAACTTAATTTTCTCCCTTAGTAAGGTCTGTCCTTTCTCTGTCTCCCATTCTCACATTCTAGCAGTCTGATGAGACTTTTGCACCAACTGAGAAACAAGTTTTGCCAGAAAAATGGGGTCCTCCCAAGTCCAAAAACTACTTCATGGGATTTTTGTGAACATGAAAAGAGTAAGGGCAGATGAAGGCAAAAAAGAGATAGCAATAACATCACCTAAAAAACCACAAAAAAATAAAATAAAATAAAATAAAAAACAGAGTTGCAGTCTAAGTGCTGTGATACTGTATTTGCCAAGTACCTTCAAAAGATTGCATCTTAAAATTGTAGGTATCTTAAATTAATCACATTCAAACCCAAGTTCCTCTTCCCTTCTGGTCCTATCTAATACCCACAAAGCAAAACAACCAATCTATTGACAAGAAGAGCATTCTTTTCCTGTAGGTTGGTAAAAAGAACTACCACCTACACTAGCAGGGAGACTGCGTTTATTTTTTGAGGATGCATGTATTTTCCTCTTTTTGAGGAAAAACCCTATTCTCTTAAACTTCCCCTCCACCCAGAATCCTGGGTCCAGTAGCTGAAAATTCATCCTTTTGGTCATTAATTATTTTCCTTTCTAAGGACCCAAATTCCAACGCCCAGAAATGAGAAAGCTGAATTAAAAGCTCTTCAGTAATATGCAACTCAAGGGTAGGTGGGAAAGAGCTCATACGCCCGAACAGGGGCTTGAACCCTGGACCCTCAGATTAAAAGTCTGATGCTCTACCGACTGAGCTATTCGGGCTCACAGCTACTAGCTTTCTTTGACAGACTTAAAGGTGAACATATTCGGTTATCGTCAATTTTAGTCTTTCGTTCCAAGACAATATGTTAAAAATTAATCGCCTGCCTACATACCTCACATACTGAAGTCAAAAGCTGCCGGCAGACCCCACTTCTACATTCACCAACCTACTTCCATCACAACCATTTTGCTTCCCTGTGGCTCTTTCCAAAGCCACCAATACCAGCAGCTACTGCACCTCAAACAAAAACCCAAACACACGGGTGCGTTCTGAAGAGCTCAGCTATAGAAACGGTCCCCAGACACTCTCAAAAGCCGACAGAGTTTGAGTAAAAAGGGGGAACATCTTCCTTTGGAACAAGAAGTTTTCGGCCCACTTCCCTTAAAACACACTGAACTCCAATATTTTCTCCTACTTATAGGAGGCAGAGAAAAGATATAGAGCGTGGAAACGTCCTACCTACTCATTCATCCAAATTCTATACGTGCTTACAGATTCATATTCAAGCTCTCTTCTCCCACTTCGCTAACCCCAACCTCGCCTCATCCCTCTGCTCAGTCGCCTGCCCCTTCACCCTTCTCTGGTCCACGCTGACCCCTCCTGGGTGAGGTCTTCCCCATAACTCGGCCCACTCCATCCCAGTTCCTGGGTTTTCGACTTTGTAGACCAGGGGTTCCCAAACCTGTCAGATTTCGAACCTGAGGGATTTTCTAAATGTTATAAATTTCTGTCCGGTCGGTCCCACCTAGACTATACTTTCAGTCTTCATCCAATACTCACATCTGAGTTGACTATAACACAAAATTAGTGGCGAAAGGCTGAAAGCGTCGACCCGTTGCGCTCAGTGACAGATGACGTTTGAGAAGCTTTCTAGGCGTACAAAATGTTAGTTCGTTTTATAGACGGTGCCCCAGGCCACACGTCTCCCTTACCTTCTCCTCATTCCAGAGAGAATTCCGTATGAAAACGCTATGTATCCGACGGTAGCATTCTCCTTCCTCACTACCCCGCTCACTGTCTTTCAAATCACAGCTTCAGCGACAGAAAAAGCAGCTGCAGGTCCGGATGGAGTTGGTACCCCAGGTTTGCTAGACACACACTGTTGCTTTGCATTTCATGCCAGGTTTGGTGAATTCTTTCCGTTTCTGTCTTATATCCTCCATAAGGACCTAAATCTCCGTAGGCAGCATTAAACTTGTCTTCTTTGAATTTTTCTCCATTACTTTTGTTGTCTTTCCAGGAAGCCTTGTAGGCAGAGGAGGAGGAAGTTGGGGGAAAGGGCCAATTTGAAGACGCGAGAAAATGCGTCTGGGACTCAAGGTTCCTGGGACTTTCCCTGGATGGAACGGAAGTGCCCACTAGAAAGTCAGCTGTGAGGCGGACCTTGCAGCAAACTGACAGGTAGGAAAATATCTGAAGATTCCCAGAGTCTAAAATCAGTCTAAGGGCAAACCATTCTTCTGTTTTCCAGAAATACTCATCAATGCCTCCAAAGTCCATAATTACTTTTCAGGCTTCTGTTATCCTCACTTCAAGGGCCTTCTCCGCACTCTCAAGAAAATCCGGATCTCCAGTTGCAAACTCTCTGCAGAAATCCAGACTCAGGTGCAACAGTGCTTAGCAGACATCTGCATAAAACTGCATCATAGATGTTTCAAATTCATCGTTTTCAAACAGTGCCAGAACAGTGATTATCTGTGGCAGACACTTGCTGCTTTTCCTTTAGTAGCTGAAGTGGTTTTTTGTATTCTCTTTCCTCTAGGCCTAAATTTCTGGAGGCAACTGTTTGGGTCCTGTTGTTTGTACCTACCACCCTGCGTTTTCTACTTTGGCAATCAAGAGCAGTGCACTTGCAAGGCTCCCACTATGATGGTGTTGGAAACCCCTGGTACTATGGAGACAGACCAGAGAAGGAGTGACAAATCTGTAGGTTCAAACAGAGGCCACGTGAGGCAAACTGGCCATGTCAGGGTCAGAGTTGGGATTTGGAATCCCTAGGTATTAGCTATTTCCTTTCCCTGGGAAAAGTTCAGAACATCCAGAATATGAATTCTTTCAGGGACTATGGGACCAGAATCCCAGCACTCTTTGGAAACTTTTCATATCTCCTGACACTGCCCACTGCCTAGAGTTACCTGAAGCCATATGGAGTCTCTATGTGTATTTTAGTGAAGTTTTGAAGAGTAAGAGGGAAAAGAAGCATCGGTGCTTGTGGAATAGAAAACATCAAGGACAAGCTTTTGTTTTCTGCAGGCTCTGCTAGGAGTCAAGGGAACAAAAATCAAAGAGGAAGATAGCTAATTCACTCAAAAAGGAATTTAAAAGCAGTCTTTACTTGGCATCTGCCCTGAAATACACACAGCTTTGTAAAAGCGTTTCTCAACTAAAAGATTCTAAAAGCAACACCGTTGGACTGTCTGATGATTTAGGTGGTTATAGTGCTTCCTGGATAGACAGGGCATCCTGGACTCCAGTGTCTGTGGAGTCTTGTCTTTTTTATTTTTTATTTTTCTCTGTGAGTGGCTCACTGCTGTCTGGTCCTCCAAGCCTTTGAGAAACTAAACAAAGATTCTGTTGTTTACTTCTACACACAAAACAAGCTCTGCTGCCTTGTGTAAAATTTAGCTTTTACAATTTTTGTACCCCTTTGATACACAAACTAGCACCCAAAAGGAAACAAAAATGGAAATGATTTTACCCAACGTAGAACCATGCTTAGAAACAAAAAGTTCTATAAATTTTTTTCTGCTCCTTGTTTATGTCGCCAACAGGCATCTAAGTAATCCTTCTGTCGCATAGGTATCATAAGTGTGCAGCCACAAGAGAGACGGAACCATTTTATTAAGGAAAAGCTGCAAATTTTACTGAAATTGGCCCCCGGACACTGCACCTTACATCTAGGTTAGATGTCAGATATGCACAAGCCAATTTGAACTTAGAATCTTCTGATTCATAGTCAGACACGTTATCCATTGCGCCACTGACCCTGCTAGGTGGAAGCCTACTTAAATTATGCATTCCTCTTTATGATTTCACAGTTCTAAAAACAAGAATGTCGCAAGAAATGTAGATGGGAAGGAATTTTAACTCATTACTCACTAATTCTTATGATTTTATTTCCCCTGGTGCGTGTGCGGGGTTGAGTGTTTTCTATAACATGTGAAATCTCCAAAGGGAGTCAATTTATTATCGACCAGAATAACTGTCCTGCCAAAATCCAGCATCAAGCAAAAATCCCCTAAGACTTGCCCTCTCCCAAATCGAACTATTCCTATCGGCTGATAGCATTCGGTCCTTGAACTTCGCGCGTTTGGTTTAATTAACTTAAAAGTTCTCCCCTTCACTCACCCAAGAAAGACTTTAATTGAAGGCAAGCTGGAGGTGCCGGAAGTCGAACCTGGGACCTCATAAATGCAAAGCACGCGCTCCACCACTGAGCTACAGCACCAACCCTTATGCATCTTGGGTCTTTCATCAAATGTTATTACTATTTTCCTGTGAGGATTTTCGTTTTTGTTTTTTAATCTAAGAGTTGGTTAGATGAAAATCCACTGGGTTAAATTTCTCATTCTCCGAAACTGCGAATCTGGATACTGTCTGGTGACTTCATTATAAGAGTAACTGGATTGTAGTCTCAATAGTACAGCTTGTGATTCTAGAACCTTCACACTCCTGTTAGCCCTCACGAAGTTTCATTCACATGCGACTCGGTAAAAATTACTTGCTTCCACCAGGAAAGTCCCAAGAAAATCTCACGTCTTCAACATATATCGCAGCAATACAGACTCAGAAGAAAGTGCTTCTCAGTGCAGGGGCAGCCGCCGGCTGTAGTTGAACCTCACACCACGTTGGGTCGGATGCCCCGCCCGTTCTCCAGCTGGTTCACGCCTTCCAGGTTCTGAGATTGTCTTCAGTTCTGGTTCCACACTCAGTTTCTATTTCTTGCTTGAGGACTATATCCACAAAGGATTTTTTAAAACAGCAGTTTCCAAAATCTATCCCATTTAAATAGAGTGACTTCTTTTTTCAGACTGGGGGAATAAACAGGACAAAGGCAGATGCAGAGGAGCGGAGAAAAATTGGGGGGACGAAAAAAAGCTGTCAAACTGCTTTCTTTTTGAGAACCTATCAACACAAGGACGAAGCCTGCTATAGATAGCTATTTGAAAGAAAAAAAAGTCAAAGAGGCCTGGAAACTTTCAAATGGTGCCATCGATGAATTGGAAAACGCGGGGAGGTCCTGGATATTGCAAAGCAGATAGGATTGAATTGTCTGGGAAAGAGCAGAGGTAATGGCCCTTTATTCACTGGATGCTTTCAGCTAATTGTGTAGGGCCACTGACGTCGAAGCCCTGGGCTGCTGCTTTATCAAAGAGCCTCCGTGTAATACTGACAAAAGTATTTCAGGCAAGTTTTCATTTAAAGACTTAAAAAAATGAGTAAAAGTGGTTACTAATAATGGCAAGGAAGATTGAAGGCACTCAATTCTGATTTTCCTAGCCTTAGGCTTCTAGAAGATTTCCTTGAGAAAGTGAATGTAGGAGTCTGTTTGTGATCAGGTGACATGCTGCCGGAAGGAGAATTCCTTGATGGGATTTGCTGGCCTTTCAAACTCTGGGGAGGAATTTGAGACTTTTAGACCTGTAGGGCTCTCCCAACTGAGTTATGTCAGCTACACCTCTACCTTCACTGACACTAATAATTTTCTCAACTTTTGTGTTTGGAAAGCACTGCATTCTTTGAGAGATATCTTTCCCTAACTGTCGCGCCCGCCTTGCCCGCAAGGAAGACACGGCAACTGGAGTTCTTCTGACAGCGCTTTAATGGGGATATTCTTTCTTCTTACATGTTGCGGAGACCCC
>CAUYPO010031475.1:0-50943 GCA_963574435.1 Cheirogaleus major | reverse complement strand
TGGGAGGATTGCTTGAGGCTAGGAGTTCGAAACCATCCTGGGTCACACAGCAAGACCCGGCCTCTATAAAATTTAGCTAGGCCTGTGGCGTGCGCCTGTAGTCCTAGGTACTTGGGAGGCTGAGGCACGAGTATCGCTTGAACCCAGGAGTCTGAGATTATAGTATACTATGATCACACCACTGCACTCTAGCCTGGGTGACAGAGCGAGACCCTGCCTCTAAAAAAAAAATAATAAAAAAACCCCAAAAAACTTAAAAACAGATTGTCTGTTAAAATACTTGTGCTGACAGAGGCGGCATACTGAGAAAAAACATGTTAAATAATGGAGTTTCACTATTTTACGTTTTTGCACCATGGATGTTTGCGTTTACATTTGTCCGTAAGTGTATAAATAATAATTCCTGTGGGGTAATATAGAGTTGAAATAAGGAAGAGCCAGTGATTAACCCCCACTAAGCCGAAGATCAGACTTTTAGCTACTTCATCTCATTTTGACCCCAACCGGGAACCTATGAATAAAGACACAAGGCCACTGACCGGCAAGTGGGTGTCCCTGAGCATGTTCCTCCGAGGGCAGGGTGGCGCCATGCTTGGCCTCACCCTGATGATGAGCTGAAAAGTGAGGACAGTAGCAGGGAAGGCTGGTGTTCTGGAAGCATCTAGTGTGGAGACCAGCAGGGCCTCTGCACCTTCCACCAGCCCCTTCCCACACACAGCCTGGGATTCTGTGATTCTGACCTGGAATAAGCAGGAAGAGGTTAAGAAGTAACCCATATTTTTTAATTTAAACTTCTTTTTACTTTAGAAGTTGCATTAAAATACTCATACCATGATGTTTACCATCTTAACCATTTTCAGGCGTGCAGTTCGGTGGTGTTGAGTGCGTTCACATTGTGCCACCATCACCACCACTCATCTCCAGAACTCCTTTCCTCCAGCAGAACTGAAACTCTGTACCCATTAAACAATACCTGCCATTCCCCTCCGCCCGCCAGCCTCTGGCAACCACTCGTGTTTGATTTTAAGAAATCGGGAGACATATGTGTTAATTAGGAGGAAGTTTTAAAATCCATATTTGATGCTTTACATATTTTAATGGCATCTCTGTGGTTTCTATGAGAATGGTTTCCTTACAGTACCATAGTAACTTGAGAGATTACCTTAGGTGGGACAGCTCTGCCAAGGGAAGCTCCTTTGAAGAATGGGGCAAAAGAGACTGATAGAGAGACCCCCGGACTGCCTCACCATCCCTCCCACTGGACAGAGGCTGGTGGGGTTACACAGTTAACTTTATTCTGATGCACTGCATTTTATTTTTGCCTGTTTTCATTTTTGATTGAACAGTCATTAAACATTAAGGAAATACGTAAATAATTGCAGATTTTCATTGACAGATTATTTTTATTGCATATTATTTTATTGTATATTATTGTCCACAAAACCATTCTTCTAGGCATATTCATTTCACTTGCTGCTGTGCTAGCCCACTGATTGAGAGATGCAGCAGATTTTCAGCAATTTTTTGTTAGACCTACCCAGGGGTTGCCTAATCCAGAATTAACTATGTAGTTGTTGAAAGCAAACCTAAATATCTATTCTGATACTTGGGGTGAAATCTTTAACGAAAACAAGAACACTGAATTTAAATGGCTTGGCCATTACCTTGTCCACAAAGCTAGGTAACTTTAGAGATACATTAAAATTTTTTTTTTCTTATTTCAAAATATCAACAAATGTTTTTGTTACATGACTACTTGTATAACACTTAAGTCAGAGCTTTTAGTGTGCCTGTCATCTCTCATTATACCTGATAGGTAAGTTTTTACCTTCACCCCCTCCTACTCTCCTTCTTTCTTGATTTCCAATGACCTTAATATCTCTTTGTGCCTGTGTATGCCCATTGTGTATCTCCCAATCATTCAACAGTACATGTGGTATTTGTTTTTCCTTTGCTGAGATACTTCGCTTAGGATAATGGTCTCCAATTCCACTTAAGTTGCTGCAAAAGACATTATTTCATTCTCTTTTATGGCTAAGTAGTACTCCATGGTGTACATATACCACATCTTCTTAATCTACTCATGAGTTGATGTGCACTTAGGTTGATTCCACATCTTTGCAATTGTGAATTGTGTTGTAATAAACATTCAAGTGTAGGTGTCTTTTTGATAAAATGACTTCTTTTCTTTTGGGTAGATACCCAGTGGTGGGATTATTGGGTCGAATGGTACATCAACATTTATTTCTCTGAGGAATTTCCATACTGTTTTCCATTGAGGTTGTACTAATTTGCAGTTCCACAAATAGTGTATAAGCATTCCTTTCTCTTTGTATCCACACCAGCATGTATTGTTCTTTGACTTTTTAATAATGGCCATTCTGACAGGGGTTAGGGTATCTCATTGTGGTTTTAATTTGCATTTTCCTGATAATTAGTGATGTTGAGCATTTTTTCATATTTTTTTTGCCATTTTTCTATCTTCTTTCAAAAAACTTCTATTCATGTCATTTGCCCACTTTTTTCTATTTCTTTTTTTTTGAGACAGAGTCTCACTGTGTTGCCCGGGCTAGAGTGCCTAGCTCACAGCAACCTCAAACTCCTGGGCTCAAGCGATCCTTCTGCCTCAGCCTCCCGAGTAGCTGAGACTACAGGCATGCGCCACCATGCCCGGCTAATTTTTTGTATATATTTTTAATTGGCCAATTAATTTCTTTCTATTTTTAGTAGAGACGGGGTCTTGCTCAGGCTGGTTTCAAACTCCTGACCTTGAGCAATCCACCCGCCTTGGCCTCCCAGAGTGCTAGGATTATAGGCGTGAGCCACCGCGCCCGGCCTCTTAATGTCTTAATAGTTGGATTTCTCAATATGTTGAAGAAATCTTGTCCTATCCCTATCATAAAAAGATATTCCTATGTTCTAAAAGTTTACTGTTTTGTCTTTCATATTTACAATTTACATGAATTGACTTTTGTGCATAGATTGAGGTTCAGATCTTTAATGACTATCAGTAAAAGTTTTCAAAAGTTGCCCGTGGAGGTTTTACAAGTCTTTTGTAAGAAGATTTATTTCTAGGTACATAGTATTTTAGGATGCTGTTAAATATCGTTTTAAAATTTCTTTTTTTTTTTTTTTCATTGTTTACGGATATAAAAAGTACAGTTGATTTTATCTATTGGGTTTTTTTTTCTTCTTCTTAATTTACCAACTCTAAATCTTTTGGACATTTAGGTGTGCAGAACAAATTTTGGACTTTTTCCATTTCTTTTTTTGTTTTCCTGTACTGGCTGAACATGAAAATGCTGATAGTCATGAACATTCTGGTCTCATTCCAAATCTGAAAGAATCCTTTCAAAGATTCACCATTAAATAAAGTCTTTGAAGTAATATCCTTTATCAGATTGGAGAAATTTCTCTGTATTTCCTGTTTGGCTACAAGTTTTCTTCGTGGATCAGTGTTAAATTTTATAACAAATCCATCTATTGATAGATTTCCTTTTTATATATTGAAATGGAGAGTTCCTTTGGTTCCAGGGTTCAACCAAGTAAGCTTACTGTGACCATGATGTATTATCTTTTTATATATTGCTAGATTGAGTTTGCTGATAAAACTTCTATGTATGATTTTTGTATCTATGTTTGTGAATAAGACTGGTTGATCTGTAATTGTTCTTTTGTGCACATTCCTTACAGGCTTCTAATATCATTAGTGGTATCTTTATAAAGTGACTTGGGGAGAGTACCCTTTTTTTCTTCAGAAAATTTTGTAAGATGGGAATTACTTCTTCCTTGAGTCTTTTGTAGAATTCTGCAGTAAACGTATCTAACCTAGAGTTGTAATGAGTTTTGGTAAGTTGTAGTTTTTTAGGAATTTATTGATTTCCCCTGAAATTTTCACTTTTATTGGCATAAATTTGTTCATAATATCTTCTTGTGTTCTGTGGAATCTGTAGTGATGTCTCTTTTTTCATTTCTGATACTAGTTATTTGTGTTTTCTATCTTTTTAGATTAGTATCACCAGAGCTTTGTTAGATCTTTCAGAGAACCAACTTTTAGCTTTGTGGATCCTTTCTCTTGTAAGTTTGTTTTCATTCTATTGATTCTTTGCTTCTTTGTGTGAGTTTATTTTGCTGTTCTTTTTCTAACTTATTCATTTTCATAATTTCTTTTCCAATAATAGTCATTTTAACATTATGTTTTTCTTTTTTTTTTTTTTGAGACAAAGTCTCACTCTGTTGCCCCGGCTAGAGTGCTGTGGCATTAGCCTAGCTCACAGCAGCATCAAACTCCTGGGCTCAAGCGATCCTTCTGCCTCAGCCGCCTGCGTAGCTGGGACTACAGGCATGTGCCACCATGCCCGGGTAATTTTTTCTATATATTTTTAGTTGGCTAATTAATTTCTTTCTATTTTTAGTAGAGACAGGATCTCGCTCTTGCTCAGACTGATCTTGAATTCCTAACCTCAAGCCATCCTCTGCCTTGGCCTCCCAGAGTGCTAGGATACAGGCGTGAGCCACCGCACCCAGCCTCTTACCTGGTTTATAGGTGGATTAGAATTTCAGGTCACTTTTTATGAGCATTTACAGTAGGCCAATCCCTGCTCTGACTAGAAGAGATGCAGTGATGGAGAGACAGACTAGCTCTCCTTTTTAAGGAATCGAGTCCTAGAGCAGAAGATTATTGAAAATGTTTCTTGGACTATTTTCCTTAATTAAATGTCAAAAGGTTGCCTCTTTCTTTTTTTTAGTCTCAGGATCTCACTGTGTTGCTCAGGCTGGTCTTAAATTCCTGGGCTCAAGCGATCCTCCTACCTGAGCTTCCCAAAGTGATGGGATTACAGGTGTGAGCCACTGCACACAGCCAGATTGTCTCTTTTAAAGCCAGGTTGTTTTTCCTGGAATCATTTTTTGTCTGTTTCCATAATGTGTTAATGAGTTGTTTTATTTGTGTTATATTCTGCATCCTGCCTGATCTTTCATTTATGACTCTATTGAAAGGACCTACTTGGTAGAGGCTTTTTTGCAGGCAGGAATATAGCCCTTTCCAACTCTCTGTCTGGGTGTGGTAAAGGACACAAGAGGCATACTGTTGGAATGAGTGAACCAACCTAATTATATGTGAAGACAGACAGGCTCAGACATCTTATCCAAGAATTAGGAATACATTTGTACATGCAGTTCAAGATGGATTGGTTACTCAGAACGTTATTGTCAGCACCCATGTTACTGCTGCTCCTGCCAGTGCTACAAGTAATAGTAATCAGTAATTGCATGATATGTGTAACTGTTGAACATAAGGAGTAGCCTTTTGTCTGGGCATGGTGGCTCACACCTGTAATACCAGCACTTTGGGAGGCTAAGGTAGGAGGATTGTTTGAGGCCAGGAGTTTGAGGCTGCAGTGAGCTATGGTCAAGCCACTGCACTCCAGCATGGGTGACAGAATAAGATCCCATCTCTTAAAAAAAAGGGAGCAGCCTTTTGTGTGCACAGTGGTTAGAGATGGCTGTTTTTTCCAGTGGAACAATGTATGGTGCTGTGAGTTGGAGGGTTGTCTGAAGCAAATGTGTCTCAGTTCTCTTGGCTAGATGAGCATTCTTAGAAATGCTGGGGATCAGCTTGAGTGCTGTGATTCCTGCTACTTTGATCTCTTATGTTGAGGTGTTCTGAGGCTCACTGGTGGTTTAGAAACACAAAAGGGCTTTGGGTGACCAAATATGTGTGCCTGCTGCAGTCTCCACTCTTATTCTCCATAGTCAAGAAGGAGAAGCCAAAAGTAAATGTAATATATGAATTTCTCATCTTGGACAGGCTTGCTATAGTACTAACTAAACTGTTCAGGCCAGGGGACTGGTTAATTCTTGTTATTTCGGTTTTATTTTTTACTTTTAAAAACCTCTTAACCAGATTAGAGGCCCCGGAGCTTGTGTTGTGCTCTGACCATTTGTTGACTCAGTATATGTTTATGAGGCTCTGCTACTCTTCCCCCTGCCTCCATCTTCTGTGCTGGGCAAGCATTGTGCTACCTGCAGGCTATCGCTGTGAGCTAGGTACATTCTAGAGTGCTTGAGACACCTGCAGGGATTGTGGGACTTGGTGTGTCCAGCTGTGGAGTGGAGGGAACACCAGCGCTAGATGCTGTGTCGCGTCTGTCAGCTGAGGGTCCCAGGGCACAGAAAGAGCATGGAGCTGGGCAGCCAGGCTCTAGTGCCATTCTTACACTGCCCTCTGGGCAGGAAGCTGCATCTCGGAGCTGTTTGTCTCTCACTGTAGGTGGGGAAAGTGAGAGTCATCACCAGTGAGGGATGTTCTCTAGCCACCTTGTTTTCATTTACCCAGGAGTCCAGTGTAGAGCACTTGCTGGATGTCAGCAGCCTCCTGGGCCCTGACACTTTGAAGCACATGCACCTCCATGGGGGCTCAGTGTGTGGCATTGCCCAGAGATGAACTGGGTATGTCTCATAGGAGTCCATGGAGACCCAGTTCCCACACCATGATTGCCAGGGAATTAGGCCTTATCCACACCTAATCAGTGGGGGCGGGAGAGCAGCATTGGAGCCCTAGGAATCTGGGGTCATTTCTGCCCACAGTGGAACTTGCTTCTATTCCTAGCTGAATTCGGGGCTTTCCCCAGGGACCAGCACTACTGTCAGTGCCTCCCTGTCTGGGCTCCCCTTTTCCAGATTTCACCTAGTGATGAGGTTAACTGACTGTCCCAGATTTCCATCATCACCTTCTGTACTCTCCTCTGGGAGAAAGAGGAAACACTTTCGGTAGCTTCGTGTGTGTGGATTATAGTCTCATCTGCAAAATAAAGGCCTTTATATTCAGATCTGCTTCTTCCTAGGGTGGCCATTTGTATCTGTCAGGGTTAAGTTTGGGAAATAAAACCCATTCCAGTTATTCTTAAGTTTAAATGGATTTTGACATACAGAGGAGTTATTTATATGATGTTGAAAAGCCTGGAAGAGTGGGCTCCAGGGTGGGTCCCTAGGAATAACCCCTGCCCTCTCAGCATTGACCCACCTGGGAGCTGCTATGTTCACCCCTCTGCACTAATATCTTTGAGTTCAAGTAGATACTACTGCACCCCCTTTCTAGGGAGGAGAGGGGCCTGGGCTGAAGACATTGGTAGCTTCTGCCCAGAACTGCTTCTTGATAACCCTAGCTGTGCTGGCCGACAGTAATGCCTACCACATCTGAAATTGGCTTCTACCCTTCTGGCCTTGCCAGTGGCATGAGCATGTCTAATTGAGGGAACTTAGTTCACATCTAGAATCCCTGCTATAAGGGAGTCACCGCAGGGCAGGACACTGTTGCAAAGGGGCAGCCCCATGCCCTCCCACCAAAAGGGGCAGCTGAAGTGTGGGCTGCAGGTCTTAGTGGTAGGAGCTTTCCTGAAGCAGTTCTTATACATGCCAAGCAAGAGGGAAAGGCTGTGCCACTGGCCACCCCTTAGACAGGTAAGAGTATTCAACTTGGCCAGAAGGTGGAGGAAGTGACCAGGTTTGAAACTGTTGTAGCAGAAATTATCTAAATGTAAATTCTGAGGCGTCCAGCAAGGAGCTTGTCAAGTTCTCAATAACTTTTTTTGTAGGCGTCAAGAACACAGAATTGAACTGATTTCCATCCTTGGTGTGTGTCATAATCATTGGTCCATGCATGGCAGCCTGCATTCATTCATTCATTCATTCATTCATTCATTCATTTATTTGTAGTTAATTATTTTAAATAATGTAGTAAAAATTGAAAACCCTCCTCCAAGGCTCTGTCTTTGGCAGTGGCCTACATCAACCATGGCAGCATAAGGAGAGCATGCGGGAATGGTCACGGGCAGCATGAGCACCAGGGCCCTGACGCTGTGCTGCGTGTTGTCTTACTCAGTCCTCACAATGGTGCAGTAAGGTGCTGGGGCCTCTGTTTTTCATAAGAGGAAGCTGCAGCTTCCAGACAATAAGGAACCTTCTCAGGTCATGCAGCCAGTACATGTGGGGCTATGCTTGTGCTCCAAGAGACTCCACTAAACACCTGCTGGGACAAGGCATAGCATAGCAGCTGCTGGGAGGCAGGTTGACTTAGGAATGGTGCAATGATTGCTTTGGAGAGGCGCACAGATCCTCTGTGGGTTGGTGAGGGAGGGTGAGGACTCTGCTGCTCACCAGAGGATTCTGCAGAGGCTAGCACACATTAGAAACAAGTGCTTCCATTTGATCACCTAAATCAAACTGATTGCTTCTTTCTCTCTTGTTTTTCTTCTCTTTAAAAGATTGTTGATGGTGAGTGATTTCATCTCCTTTTTCACTGGGTTTGGAGACAGAACTGGCATGGGTGAGGGCCACAGTGCTGCAGGCCTTGCCAAACCGTCCCAAAAGGTCCGAGAACTACAGGCAGGAAAACAATCTCGTGGTCAGACCTGCACAATCAGTCCCTTTGCACCTGCTGAAGAATCTTCACCCCTGTCGCTGAGCACTGAGCTAAAGTCCTGCCTTGGGGCCTGCTGGATTTTGGAGAAGGCTGACAGCTTTAGACTGCTCTGCGACTCCGGCACCAGCTTCCAGTAGGGATGGAGGGGTGTCTCCTGGGAAGACAAGGCAGTGGCTTTGGGCAAGATCCTGGGCAGGACTTCTTTTGGGGTGTAGCTGGACATAACAGCAGTTTCTCTCTGAGCATCCCAGGCAGGGAAGAGGAGGGTTTTTAGAGGGATCAGGGTGGAGGGGTGAGGATGGTGAGAGTAGGAGCCTGTAATTTTAAAATGTGACTCTCACCTTAGAAAGGAGAAGGCCAAGGAGGAATGCTAGGAGGCTGCGCCAGGACCATGCTGACAGCTGTGTGGTGAGCAGTGACGATGAAGAACTGTCCAGGGACAGAGACGTGTATGTGACCACCCACACTCCCAGAAACGCCAAGGATGAAGGTGCTACAGGAGTGAGGTACCACTGTGTCCCCTGGTCTGTTGCTGCCATGCTTGGGGTGGAAGGCCAGGGTATAGACATACTGTACTTTTCAGCAAATCCGTGAGTCCTTGGCTCTAGATGGGCCTGGCCAGGCATCTGCCCAGTAGCTTGTGGTTGGAACTGGATCCATAGCTGGGCTTAGCTAACCCCACAACGACCAGGGTGTGCCAGGCACTGACAGGGTGGATGTGAACAGGCCTGCTGCCCCAGCCTCCTGCAGCAGGAATGCTTGAGGGGTGGCAGTCACATCTCTGGCCCCAGACTGGGATTCTAGAGAAGGGGCTCTCTGCGTGAGCAGAGGCTAGGGGTGGGGGAGGGCAGGGTGACTTGGGTTGTCTGCACTTTGATTATTCCAGTCTCTCTCCTCCCTTTTCTTTTGGTCACCCCACCACATGCCCTTGGGGAAGTTGGGTTTCCCAAAAGTCTCCTGAATGTCAGTGCTAAGGCAGAGTCACAGGTGGCCAGGGGAGGGACTCTTGTAGGAGAGATATAGGCCGTTTATACCAAGGCCACTTATAGGGTGCAATTGAATGTTTGAGTTTACTGAGAAACTGATGTGAAGCACTGTGATCTTAGGCCATCTGGTACTGTCAGTTGTCCGATCTGCATGGACGGATACTCAGAGGTAAGTAAACTAAGCTGTTTCTTCCCTACTTTTGGTTTTTAAACTGATTGAGTGAAAGAATTAGATAATATCTTCTCCTTAGGTGGGATTTAACACACTTGCCTACAGTCATGCCAGGGCCATGGTTTGTTGTATATCTCTGTGTGGAGGGAGAATGTGCCAGTTTCTCCTTGGGCCCTGCAGTCTTCAACTTTAGCCCTGTATGCCCTCCACTTCCTGATGCCAATGCATCAGTCTTTTGTGTCCCCTGTCCTAACCCTAACCAAAAGATACTAGCATTTACTGGGGCCCCTTATAACCCTCTTAAGCTGCCACCACTGGGGGACTGTGGCTCCTGCCTCCTGCTGTCCATTTAGCAGAGACCACCCATACTTGTCTTACTGAGACTGCACAGCAGGTATCCTTAGTTCTCCAGACCATCTCCCTGCTTTTCCTGCTGCCATCCCGGCCCCTCCTTCCCTCTCCTTGGTCCTCTTAGAGATGGGCAGGAATAGGATTCTGTGGGGACTGCTGCTGCTCTTGGACAAGGGCAAACTTGAAGGCTGTTCCTTTCAATGTCTTCTAGATTGTGCAGAATGGACGTCTCATTGTTTCTACAGAATGTGGCCATGTCTTCTGTAGCCAGTGCCTCCGTGATTCCCTTAAGAATGCTAACACTTGTCCAACTTGTAGGAAAAAGATCAACCACAAACGGTACCACCCCATTTATATATGAAGTGTTTAGAGCTGCTCAGGAGAGACGGATGGACAGACAGACAGCCTGGCTGGGTTCTCCATATGGTATCTGCCTCCATTTTCCTGAGCTCAAAAAGACTATTTTCAAACCAACATCTGATGTGTAAACTGCTCTTTTGTTTCCAGCCCCCTCTTAGATCCTTTTGTTTCTCCAGTTTGATGCTGTGGAGCTGGACCCAGGGCTGTCCCAGGCCAGGCTCTACATTCCTGTTCCTGGGGTGGTCTGATTCCAGAGTAGGAGAAAGGGAGTCAGGCACGTTGGACTAGAGAATTGTGGTTCCACTCTGTTTCCGGAACCTGCACGTTTGCCAAGAAGTTTTCCCTATTTGGAAAGTTTGCCCCAGCTCTCCCAGCACGCCACCTTTCATCCCAAGCGTCTGCCAGTCGACCAGTGTGCCTGCCACACATTGACCAAGCCAGACACGGTCCACCCAGCTCGAGGATCCCAGGTGCAAGAGTGGCCCCCAGAGGCCCTGGAAAGACCAACCACTGGACTTTTTCTTCTTCCCTTGAGAGTCAGAGGTCACCCATGATTCTGCCTGCACCTTATCATTGATATGCAGAGATTTCTGCAAATCAAGAGAACCTCTGCAGGGCAATCCCCTGTTCCCTAAGAACGAAAAAGTGCAATAAGCCCGTTCTTTACCTACTTCTCAGCAGCCCAGGAGATGTAGCACTGTTAGTGTCGTCCTCGGAGGCCTAAATGTCACCTGTGGAGCAGTGCCCGTCCCACCCACATCTGTTGACCAACTGTTCTCAGGAACCTTACCCATGCTCCAGTGTCCTTCACCTGGCACAGGACATGCAAGATAAATAGGACAGGCACGTATTTGAGTGTCCTCCCTCTGTTCTGATAAATCCACCCTGTGTTCGCCACGTGCCCTCTAGTCCTCAGCTCCTCACTTCCCACTGCCTGATGTCTGCCCTGGTGTAGACACTGGGAGGTGGTGGCAGTAGTCGTGGCCTTATCAGCCGCTCACTTCCATGCTTTCGCCCAAGTCTCTGTTGCCCTGTGTTTCAAAGAACTTGGCCCACCAGACTTGGTAATGACGTGGCTTTTTCATTCACCCACCCATTGGCATTTGTTTCAGAAGCTGCTCTTCTGCCCAGCTGGGCTTTGATCCTTTGGGCTTTTGACTGCTCCATAGGTTTTGAATGACTTATCCTCCCCAAGGGGCCCAGATAACAACCTCTGCTCCACTCCACAAGTGCGTGGGAGCCTCAAGTTCTCTCAGAGGCAGCAAAGTGGCCCAAGCTGCCCCTAACAGCACAGGGCATAGGGGTGGCTGATAGGGGAAAGGCCTTGCAGCACCAGCCTGCCTCCACCTCCACACTCCTCCTTCCTCACAGGGCTTCAAGCCAAACCAACAGCCTTTTCGTTTGAAACATCTTCAAAGTGGGAAAGGGGCCACTTCTGGCTTTGCTAGCAATAACTGACCTTCAGTTTACCCTTCTGAAGGAGCAGGGACTCAGCACAGAATTCACTTTAAACGGGGCTGAAGGAGTGTCCCTCCTCTATGTGAAAAGAAAATAGTTTTATTCTTCATTCTGACTTTTAACTGTTTGGCTCCCTTCCAATTAGTTTGAATGAAAGTAATAATTTTCTACTTGGAATTGAAGAGGGCAGGAGTATTAGAGCTCATCATTGTGATGTGTAACATGCCTGCCCTCCACTTCGACATCATTACCATTAAGTTCCTCTGGGCTTCATGGAAATGCTCTTGTTCTACTCTAATGATGCCCAGACTTTAGGAGCCAAGGTGACCATGCAGTCCACTAAAAAGCATGGTAAAACCCATTTCCAAGTTTCTTTAAATTTTATCCTTAAAAACAACTTAAGTGGTTGATCATAAAACTTCTGTTACTTCATACTAAATTAAATTGGTAAAACATATGATTAGTTTCTACTATTCAGAAACTGCAAACTAGGAAAAGATTGGTGTGAAAAAATCCCTTTCCTTTCCTCAATGTACATAGTTCAGCTCTTTCTTTGTTACATTTAAACTATATCCATGGACATCAGTCTGTTTTGGACTCATCTGCTAGTGTTAAAGGTGGAAATAAAACCATTAATTTGAACAAAATATCTTTTTCATGCATTCATTTGCTCTTTGGCATCAGAATCAATTCCCCCCAACTCCCCCGTTGCTGAGGTGTGTGGTTCTCATCTGCCTTACACTCAGTGTTCAGTGTGTGTGTTCAGAAAAGCTGCATGCCCAGAAGCCAGCATGTCCAGGCCATTTGTGGAGCAGGACCACAATCCAGGCCCTGGAATCTCTAAGAGAACAGAGTCCACTCTGAGAGGTGAGGTTGGCTGAGGGGCTGTCTGCTCAGTTTGGCCAGCACGCAAAGGCACCGGGAGGCTGCACCAAGCAGTGTGGATTGAGATTGTCCTGGGAATCTTGCAGTACAGTACCCCACACCACCCCTGGCCACCCAGACACAGACCTTGCACTCCAAGTAGGAGCCAAGGCCCCTGGAGCACATGGACATGCCAGTTGTTGCTGTGGGTGAGCAGTGCTGGCAAAGCTCAAAGGAGGGCAGGTACTTGGCAATGGCAGAGCTCTTGCTTTGCCTCTCTGCCTCTCTATGCCTACCCAGCAGTCCCCAGGGACTGAAACAGCTAATGTGCTAGGTGCCTGGGGCTCAAAGGCCTACCTTCTAATGGAGATAGTTTGCTTACCATGCACCTTGCACTATACTTGACTCTGGTGGATATTTAGACACTCAGCTACATTGCCCCGCTCCTGGAGCATGTTTACTAAAGAGACAGTCTCCTGGGCCAATAGGAAATCTAACTGGCAACAGGAATCCAGGAGAGCCTACAGTAGGAAGTTTAACCTGTCCAGGAATGTTTCCCTGAGGAAGGGATGCAGAGCTGTCATCCTCAAGGTCCAGGAGGTTCTCTAGCAAAGAGACACCCCAGACCCAGGCCTAAAACGTGCTGAGAGGGACTTCCATCTTGCGGGCATATGAGAGGGTCTGCAGGCCTCCGTGATACCTGAGGGTGTTGATGAGCCAGACACTGTGGATGGCAACCTAGGGCCCAGCAGTGTCCTTACCCTGGAGCCAGAGCCAGATAAGGGAGGCCTCTGTTTTGAGCAAGCCCTGAGAGGCAGAAAGAACAGGGAGTTGTGTGTCCACAGGCCCAGCATGAACTAAGTGGATCTAATGCTGAACAAGAGGGAGCCTCCAAGGCTGGATGTGAAAGGGGATTACTAGGTTAGTTATTTTTTAAAGCTTTTAAACAGCGTCCATCATAACTATAATTTCTATTGCAATATAGAAACAATTGGTTTCTGTATATTACGTATCCAGCATCCTTGCCAAATCTTTAATCTGGACTCTTGAATTTCCTACATTCACACCCATATCATCTGCAGTGTTCTTTCTTTTTTAATTCTTGGGCCTTTCTTTTTCTTAGTGATCTTCCTAATACCTCCAGTACATTATTATTAAACACAAATAGTGTTGGGGGACACCTTTGTGTTTTCAGTGTTTCATCAAGAAATGTTTGCTTATAGGTTCTTGTTAAATAACTAGCAGGTAAGGGAGGTTCCTTTTCCAACCATGAAGTAGGCATTTCTCTTTTGTTTCTGGTTTTTTTGATCACAAATGAATGTCTGATCTTATTAGTTCTTTTTCTGCTTCCATTGAGACATGGGATTTTTCTCCTTTAATCAGTTAAAAGCAAGCTGGGTGTAGTGGCTCATGCCTGTAAACCCAGCACTTGAGGAGGGAAGATCCCTTAAGGCTAAGAGTTTAAGACCACCCTAGGCAACATAGCAAGACCCCATCTTTACAAAAAGAAAATCAAAGTAATGTATTACATTATAGTCATGCATCACTTAACTATCAGGCTGTGTTCTAGGAAATGTGTTGTTAGGCAATTTCGTTGCTGTATGAACGTCATAGAGTGTAATTACATAAACTTAGATGTTATAGCCTGTTACACACCTGGACTATATGGCATAGAGGGCCTATTGCTCCTAAACTACAAACCTGTACAACATATTACTATACTGAACATTGTAGGCAATTGTAATACAGGGGTATTTGTGTATCCAAACAGAGAAGGTACAGCAATAATAAGACATACAACAAAAAAATGATATGTACCATATGTATAGGGCATTTACAGTGAATGCAGCTTGTAGGACTAGAAGTTGTTCAGGTGAATGAGTGGTGAGTCAATGTGAAGGCCTAGCACACTACTGTACTATAGCTTTTATAAACATTGTATACTTAGGCTACACTACATTTATTTTCTAAAATTTTTCTTTCTTCAATAATAAATTAGGCCAGGCGTGGTGGCTCACACCTATAATCCTAACACTCTAGGAGGCCAAGGCGGGCAGATCGTTTGAGCTCAGGAGTTCGAGACCAGCCTGAGCAAGAGCGAGACCCCGTCTCTACTAAAAATAGAAAGAAATTAGCAGGACAACAAAAAATATGTAGAAAAAATTAGCTGGGCATGGTGGTGCATGCCTGTAGTCTCAGCTACTCCGGAGGCATAGGCAGTAGGGTTGCTTGAGCCCAGGAGTTCAAGGTTGCTGTGAGCTAAGCTGACGCCACAGCACTCTAGCCTGGGCAACAGAGTGAGACTCTGTCTCAAAAAAAAAAAAAAAATTACTATAACTGTATAAGCTTTTTAATTTTTAAAAATTTTTTGACTCTTGTATTATAATAATACTTAGCTTTTTCTTTCTTTACATCCTTATTCTGTAAGCTTTTTGTCTTTTTTAAAACACATTTTTATTAAAAACGAGGATGCAAACATACATATTAGCCTAGGCCTACATAGGGCTGGGCTCATGCTGTCTTCCACCTCCACCTCTTGTCCTACTGGAAGGTCTTCAAAGGCAATAAATAACACATGGAGCCATCTTCCATGAGAACAGTGCTTTCTGGAATACCACCTGAAGGACCTCCCCGAGGCTGTTTACAGTTAACTTTTTTTTTTTAAATAATAGAAGGACTACACTCTAACATAACAATGAAAAGCATAGTAAGTACATAAACCATTAACAGTCATTTATCAAGTATTAAGTGTCCTGTACATAATTGTATCTGCTATACTTTTATATAATCGGCAAAGCAGTAGCTTTATTTACACCAGCATCACCACAACATGTGAATGATGTGCTAAGTTATGACAGCTATGATGTCACTAGGCTATAGGATTTTTTTAGCTCCATTATAATCTTATGGGACTACCGTTGTATATGCAGTTTGTCATTGACCAGAATGTCATTATACATCACATGACTATTTGATTTTCTATTAATGCATACTACATTTGCATTTCTTAGATAAATCCACCTTACTCATACTTAATCTTTCTATAAATTTCTTTTTTTTTTCTTTTTTTGTTTTTGAGACAGTGTCTCACTATGTTGCTCGGGCTAGGGTGCTATGGCGTGTGCCTAGCTCACAGCAACCTCAAACTCCTGGGCTCAAGCAATCCTTCTGCCTCAGCCTCTCAAGTAGCTGGGACTACAGGCATGTGCCACCATTCCTGGCTAATTTTTTCTATATATGTTTTTAGTTGGCCAATTAATTTCTTTCTATTTTTAGTAGAGACAGGGTCTCGCTCTTGCTCAGGCTGGTTTTGAACTCCTCACCTTGAGCAATCCGCCCTCGGCCTCCCAGAGTGCTAGGATTACAGGCGTGAGCCACCGTGCCTGGCCCTTTCTATAACTTTCTTAATTTGTTTTGCCAATATTTGGTTTAAGCGTTTTTTTCAAATCCATGCTCATGTTGTTAATTAATTATAATTTTCTTATACTGCCTTTGCCAAGTTTTGGTTTCAAAGTAAGGCTAGTTCCTTAAAATGAGACTAAGGAGTGTTCTTTCCATACCCTGAATTTGAATAATTTGTTTCTTAGTAGAACTCAGCAATAAAATCTGAGCTGTTTTGGTAACTTACAGGTTTCTGGGAATTTATACATTTAATCTCTCTATATAAATTTTTGGCCTAAAGGTCATAATACCCACTTAAAAGCTGATTTTTTTTTTTTTTTTTTTATACAGAGTCTTGCTCTGTCACCTGGGCTAGAATGCCATGGCATTATCCTAGCTCACAGCAACCTCAAATTCTTGGGTTCAAGGCATCCTCCTGCCTCAGCCTCCTGAGTAGCTGGAACTACAGGCACATGCGTCGGACCACGCCCGGCTCATTTTTTCTATTTTTAATAGAGACAGGGTCTCTTGTTCAGACTGGTCTCGAATTCCTGAGCTCAAGTGATCCTCCCGCCTCAGCCTCCCAGAGTGCTAGGATTACAGGCGTCAGCTACCACGCATGGCCATAAAAGCTAATTTTTGAAGCATCTTTTCTTCATTAATATTAATTTTTGCCTTCCCTTCTTAAAAATCAGTTATCAAAGATTTATTGATTTTATATTCCATATATGTTAATTCCAGTATCCAAGGTCTTTGTGGGTCTAATTTCACAGTCTTTTGTTCCTGCTGTCTATACTCATGATGATTTGCTTCTGTGTGTGTTTCATGAATTTTTCCTTACTATGAACCCATGTGGCTTGGTACACTGAAAATTCTGAGACCTGGATTGAAGGTAGGTTACTCCCTAAAGGATATACCTTTGCTTATCTTTTATATTATGAAATATAACACAAAAAAGGTATACCTCACTGGATTATGTCAAATGTACAGCTCAGTGAATTACCACAAAACCAGTGTTCATGAAATAACCAACTGTAACAAGAAATAGGATATGGATAACACCTAGGAAACACCCCCCTTGTCCTCCCAGTCAGCATACTCTCCATTCTCCCCAAATGTAATTACTATTCTGACTTATATGGAAATCACTCTCTTGCCTATATGGTTTAAGTACCTAAACATACAACCCTAATCACATAGTTTAGTTTGGCCTGTTCTACAAACTCTAAATAGATGAAATTACTCGGTATATATTGGGGAATACATTCAAAGACACACACATGCCTGGAACCTTGGATAGTACCAAATTCTATATATGGTATTTTTTCCTATACATGAATATGACAAAATTTAATTTATAAATTAGGCACAGTAAGATTAACAATAAAACAATTATAACAATTTACTGTAGTAAAAGTAGAATGTGGTCTCTGGAAATATTCTACCATAGGTAGCTGAAATGTCAAAAAGCAAAACTGCAGCAAAGTGGGGGCGAGGGAACTACTGTATTATATTTGTAAGAGTCATTCATTCACGTTTTATAGTTTATTCATGTTCCCTGATGTATAGTGTTTGGTTTGGTTTGGGGTCTTTTTTTTGAAGCAAAATCTCTCTTGACCCAGGTAGAGTACAGTGGTATCATCATAGCTCACTGCAACCTGAAACTTCTGAGTTCCAGCGATCCTCCTGCCTCAGCCTCTGAGTAGCTAGGACTACAGGTGCACAACACTGCACTCAGCTAATTTTTTTTCTATTTTTGGTAGAGACAGGGTCTTATTCTTGCTCAGGCTGGTCTCCAACTCCTGAGCTTAAGTGATTCTCTCTCCTCAGCCTTGCAGAGTGCTGTGTTTACAGACATGACCAACCACCCACCAGCTGATGTATAGTTTTATTAGATGTGTATACTCCAATTTATCAATAATTTCAGTAATTTAAATTTGGGGGCTATTAATAGCCAGAAACTAACATTCTGGATTTCACTTTTGGTCAATTTTGCTCATATACCTGATGGCCATATACTTAGAGGTGAAATTACTGGACTGCAAAGTCTGAACATAATGGACAGCCCACAAATGTTTGGGAATTAAAACATACAACCAGTGGGCCAAAGAAAATATCACAAGAGAAATTGGAGAATAACTTGAGAAAAGTGAAAATAAAAAGACAGCATGTCTTCTGCTGTAGCATATGGCAAAAAAGAAAAAAAAAAAAGCATGTCAAAAGTTATAGGATGGAATGAAAGCACTGATCAGGGAGATATGTATAGTTGTAAACATTAAAACAGATCTCAAATCAATAACCTAATTGTATAACAAGAAACAAGAGGCCCTGCGTGGTGGCTCACACCTATAATCCTAGCACTTTGGGAGGCCAAAACAGGAGAATCACTTGAGACCGGGAGGTGTGAACCTGTAGTCCCAGGTACTCCGGAGGCTAAGGCAGGAGGATTGCAAGAGCCTGGGAGTTTGAGGTTGCAGTGAGCTATGATGACACCACTGTACTCCAGCCCAGTAGACAGAGCAAGACTCTCAAAAACAAAAGAACCCCAAGTATCATACACTACTGTGAATTCCTGTACATGAACAAATCGGATGATGTAGATGAAATGGATGAATTTCTAGAAACAAACTACCAAAACTACCAAAAACTAACAAAGAAATAGAAAATCTGAATAGATCTGTAACAAGATTGAAACAGTCAAAAACGTCCCACAACCAGGCAGCTTCACCAGTGGATTCTATCACACATGTTAAAAAGAATTAACAAACTCCTAAAAATAAAGAGGAGGGGAAACTTCCTAACTCATTCTATGATGTTAGAAGTACCCTGAAACCGAAGCCACATACAGTACAATGAAAGAAAACTGCAGAATATGTTTTGTGAATATAGACACAGAAGTCCTCAACAAAATGCTAGCAAACAGTTCAGCACCATATTGAAAGGATTATACACCATGACCAGACAGTTTTCCCCCAAGAATGCAAGGGTGACTGAATGTACAAAAATCATTGTAATATACCACTGTAATGAGATGAAGGGGAATAAAGATCATCTCAATACAGAAAAAGCTTTTGACAAAATTCAACACTATATCATGACTTGAAAAAATCTAAGAGTAGAAGGAAACTACTTCAACATAATACAGACCATGTATAAAAAGCTCACAAGTATCATGATTATATTAAATGGTAAGAAATCAAAGCTCTTTACCTAAGATGAGAACAAGACAAGGATGTTTGCTTTTGCCACTTCTACTCAATGTAGTACTGAAAGTTCTAGCCAAAGGAATTAGGCAAGAAAGAAGCAATATCTAAATTGGAAGAAAACAGTACTGCCTCTATTTGCAAATGACATCTTATATATGGAAAACCCTAAAGAATACATATACACACTGTTAAGAGTTCATAAATGGGCCGGGCGTGGTGGCTCACACCTGTAATCCTAGCACTCTGGGAGGCCGAGGCGGGCGGATCGCTCAAGGTCAGGAGTTCAAAACCAGCCTGAGCAAGAGCGAGACCCCCGTCTCTACTATAAATAGAAAGCAATTAATTGGCCAACTAAAAATACATAGAAAAAATTAGCCAGGCATGATGGCACATGCCTGTAGTCCCAGCTACTTGGGAGGCTGAGGCAGAAGGATTGCTTGAGCCCAGGAGCTTGAGGTTGCTGTGACCTAGGCTGACACCACGGCACTCACTCTAGCCTGGGCAACAGAGTGAGACTCTGTCTCGAAAAAAAAAAATAGAAAAAAAAGAAAAAGAGTTCATAAATGAATTCAGCAAAATCAAAACAAAAGTTAGTTATATGTCTATGCACTATCAATAAACAGTCCGAAAGTAGAATTAAGAAAAATTCCATTTTCAATACCATCAAAAACAATAAAATATTCATGAATAAATTTAACCAAGGAGGTGCAAAATGTGTACGCTGAGAAATAAAACATTGATGAAAGAAAAGAAGACCTAAATAAATGAAAAGACATACCATCCATGTTCATGCATAAGAAGACAATGTATTAAGATAGAATACCACACAAAGCAATATACAAAATCGATGTGATCCGTACCAAGACCCAAAAATTATTCCATGCAGAAATGGAAAAATGCATCCTATAGTTCATACGAAATTTTAAAGAACCCATGATAGCTAAGAATTCTTTTTCTTTTCTTTTCTTTTTTTTTTTTTTTTTGAGACAGGGTTTCACTCTGTCACCCACGCTAGAGTGCAGTGGCATCGTAGCTCACTCGAGCCTCAAACTCCTGAGCTCAAGTAATCATTCTGCTTCAGCCTCCCAGAGTGCTAGGATTACAGGCGTGAGCCACCATGCCCAGCCCACAAGCTAAAAATTCTTGAAAAGAAAGTTGGAAGACACTACCTGATTTAAAAACTTAATATAGGCTGGCCACAGTAGCTATTCTAGCACTTTGGGAAGCTGAGGCAGGAGGATTGCTTGAGGCCAGGAGTTCAAGACCAGCCTGAGCAAGAGCGAAACCCCATCTTCTAAAAAAAAAAAATGGAAAAATTAGCCAGGCATGGCAGGTATACTACAGGTATACACCTGTAGTTCCAGCTACTTTCGAGTCTCAGGAAGGAGGATTGCTTCAGCCCAGGAGTTTGAGGTTGCAGTGAGCTATGATGATGTCGCTGCACTCTAGCCCAGGTGACAGAGCAGGACCCCATCTCAAAAAAAGATGAAAAAGAAACCTAATAGAAAGGTACAACTTGTGTGCACAGAAGAGAGCTACAGCCTGACTGACTTGAGTGATTGGAATCAAGCTACAAGACCTCAATCCAGACACTCACTGGAATGATATCTTATGTAAAAGGAACATCTTTCCCTCAAAGGAAAGTCTGAAAGAATTAGAAAAGGAGGAAGAAGAGGAGGAGCAGCAAGTTCTTCACCAGTCAGTGTTGAAAACCTATGAAGATATGACTTTGGAAGAGTTGAAGGATCTCTTAATTTAAATAAAATTTAATTTCATTAAAAAATTGAATTTAAATGACAACAGATTTAATGAGGGGGATGAACATGCTGTTGAAATGTTCAGGCAGCAAAAACTGCTTTTTAGTGGAAAGCAACTAAGCTGAAGAATAGATTTGGAGAAGTTTTGGAGATCTCAGAAAAGGACTATGTTCAAGAAGTTACCTAAGCTGATGAAGACTTGTGGGTAATCTTGCACCTTTACAAACAAGGGATTCCCCTATGTGTCCTGATAAATCAAAACCTCAGTGGACTGACCAGAAGGTTTCCTAATGTCAAATTTATCAAAGCCATTTCAACAATCTGCATACCCAGTTATCCTGATAGGAATCTGCTCACAGTAATTGTTTACCTTGAAGGCAGTATCAAGGTGGCTCACTTTATTGGCCTCTGGTGTTTGGAGGCATGAACCTGATAAGAGATGAGTTGGAGTGGAAACTGCCTGAGTCTGCAGCAATTAAGACAGACCTGGAAGAAAACCCCAAGAAACATTGAAGACGTGTTGGAACTTTCTTGATGTGACAAATTGTCTGGATTTTTTTTAAAAAGGAAAAAGCGAGAATGAATCCTTTTGGTTGTTAGCCTTTTATAATTATGTTTCAAATCTTACATATTTGGCTTAGGCCTGTAATCCTAGCACTCTGGGAGGCCGAGGCGGAGGATCACTCAAGGTGGAGGATCACTCGAGGTCAGGAGTTTGAGACCAGCCTGAGCAAGATCAAGACCCCGATCTCTACTAAAAATAGAAAAAAGTTAGCCAGGCAACTAAAAATACAAAAAAAAAAAAAAAATGAGCCAGGCATGCTGGCACATGCCTGTAGTCCCAGCTACTCAGGAGGCTGAGGCAGGAGGATTGCTTGAGCCCAGGAATTTTAGGTTGCTGTCAGCCAGGCTGATGCCATAGCACTCTAGGCCGGGCTACAGAGTGAGACTCTGTCTCAAGAAAAAAACAAAAAAACCCCAATCTTACACATTTCAGAAATAATCATTGCTGGGGATTCTATTAAATTTCTTGGAACTGTCTTTTTAAATTAATAACATTTCCTTGGAAAACCATTAAAACAAGCCATTAGTATGGCAAATGTCTGTTTGCCTCACTTATATTTTAAGTAATCCATAAAACTAGTCACTATTTTTTGACATTTAACTACATAAAAATGAATATAGAGGGTTTTTTAAAAATAATTTTTTAAAGACGAGGTCTCACCCTGTTGCCCAAGCCACAAGTACAGTGGTGCAGTCACAGCTCATTTTGGCCTCAAACTCCTGGCCTCTAGAAATCCTCCCACCTCAGCCTCCCAAGTCTCTGGGATTACAGTGTTAGCCATTACAGTGTTAGCCACTGTGCCCAGCTCAAATATGAAGTTTTAAATAAATAAAGTGAATATATTATATGATGGAAGATTGCAGAAGCCGGGTGCTGTGGCGTGAACCTATAGTCCCAGCTACTCAGGAGGCTAAGAGAACTGCTTGAGCCCAGGAGTTCCAAACCAACCTGGGTAACGTAGCCAGATTTCTGTCTCAAAATAATTATTAAAAATTTTTTAAAAAAAGAAAGTCGCAAACTAAGCTTTACAGTTACATTGTATATTTTTATTTTATAAAGGTAGCAACAGGATTATCAACTCAACTAAAAATATAGGAATGATCCCTAGGGAAAAAAAAATCTTAGTATTTATCCTATTTAGAAGAAATGGACAGGTTGGGTATGGATCAACATTCCTGTCAACTAATCTCTATGGAAGGCTGAGGTGGGAGGATCATTTGAGGCCAGAAGTGTAAGACCAGCCTAGGCAACACAGTGAGACCCCCATCTCTAAAAAAAAAAAAATGAAGAAAATTAGCTAGACACGGTGGCATGCACCTGTGGTCCCAGCTACTTGGGAGGCTGAGGCTGAAGGAATTTGAGCCGGAGTATTCAAAGTTGTAGTGAACTATGATGACGCCACCGTACTGTAGCCCAGGCAACAAAGTGAGACCCTGTCTCAAAAATAAAAGAAAGAAAGTTGAAGGATTTAAACACTCTTGATAACATGACTTCTAGGGCTACTGTAATTAGTGTGGTATTGAGATAAAGGTTGACAAATAGATAAATGGCACAGAATAGAATCCAGGAATATCGGTGCTTACCTGATGATGTGAAAAAAAGAGTCCAGAAATAGACACACACATTTATTGTTTATTAATTTTTGACAAATGTGTAAAGGCAATTTAGTGGAGAAAGGATAGTCTTTTAATAATGATGCTGGAATTCCATATACAACAAACAACAAAAAAATCCTTCAACCGCACTATACATAAGCTATCTCAAAATGGAGCATAAAACTAAATGTAAAATTTTAAACAACAGGCAAGATGCAGTGGCTCAGGCCTCTAATCCTAGCATTTAGGGAGGCTGAAGTGGGAGGATCACTTCAGGTCAGGAGTTCAAGATCAGCCTAAGAAAGAGCGAGACCCTGTCTCTACAAAAAATAGAAAAATCAAGCCGAGCGTGGTGGCTCACACCTGTAATCCTAGCACTCTGGGAGGCTGAAGCGGGTGGCTCGCTCAAGGTCAGGAGTTCGAAACCAGCTTGAGCGAGACCTCGTCTCTACTAAAAATAGAAAGAAATTAATTGACCAACTAAAAATATATACAGAAAAAATTAGCCGGGCATTGTGGCGCATGCCTGTAGTCCCAGCTACTCGGGAAGCTGAGGCAGTAGGACGCTTGAGCCCAGGAGATTAAGGTTGCTGTGAGCTAGGCTGACGCCACGGCACTCACTCTAGCCTGGGCAACAAAGTGAGACTCTGTCTCAAAAAAAAAAAAAAAAAAAAGAAAAATCAGCCAGGCATGGTGGCGCATGCCTATAGTCACAGCTACTCAGTAAGCTGAGACAGGAGGATCGCTTGAGCTCATGAGTTTGAGGTTGCAGTAAGCTGTGATGATGCCATTGCACTGTAGCCAGGGTGGCAGAGCAAGACCCTGTCTCAAAAAAAAAAAAAATTTAACTATAAAAGTTCTCAAAGGAGAAAATCTTTGTAATTTTGTGTCAGGCAAAATTTCATAGAAGCATGATGAATAAGAGAAAAATAATCAAGTTGGATTTGATAAAAATTAAGAACTTTTGGTGCTTCAAAAGAGTCTGTTAAGACATAGAAGTGACCAGCCACAGACTTGGATAAAATATTTTTAAATCACATATCTGATAAAGGACTTGTATGCAGAATATAAAAAGAACACTCAAATCTCAATAATTGGAATGCAAAGAAATGGGCAAAGGATTTTATTTTTCATTTTATTGTTGTTTTTTTTTAATTTTTGAGACAGAGTCTCACTCTGTTGCCCAGGCTAGAGTGCCGTGGCATCAGCCTAGCTCACAGCAACCTCAAACTCCTGGGCTCAAGCAATCCTTCTACCTCAGCCTCCCGAGTAGCTAGGACTACAGTCATGTGCCTCTATGCCCTGCTAATTTTTTCTATATATGTTTTTAGTTGTCCAGCTAATTTCTTTCTATTTTTAGTAGAGACGAGGTCTCGCTCTTGCTCAGGCTGGTCTTGAACTCATGAGCTCAAACTATCCACCCTCCTCAGCCTCCCAGAGTGGTAGGATTACGGGTGTGAGCCATCAAAGCCCGGCCAGGGAAAAGGATTTTAACAGAAACTTCAAAGAAAACATGTAGATAGTAAATAAGAACATGAAAAATGTGCAAAATCATTAGTAGGGAAATTCAGATTAAAACCACAATAAGATACTACCACACATTTTACATCCATTGGAATGTCTAAAATTAACAATACTGACCATAAGAAATGTTTGCAAAGATGTGCAGTAACTGAAACATACCGTGTTTATTGAAATTTAAAGTGATACAATAACTTTGGAAACAGTTTGTCAGTTTCTTAAAAAGTTAAGCATACATCTACCATATGACCACTCTTAGCTGTTTACTTAAGAGAAATGAAAGCATTTATTCATATGATAATTTGTACCTGAATGATCATAGCAGCTTTCTTTATAATAACCAAAACCTGAAAACAACCCAAATGTCCAACAGATGAACGCATAAGCAAACTGTAAGGCATCCATGTAATGGAATACCACTCACCAATAAAAAAGGAATCAGCTCTTTTTTAATCTTTTTGTTATATAAATTATTTTTATTTTGCTTTTCTTTTCTTTTCTTTTTTTGAGACAGAGTCTCACTCTGTTGCCCAGGCTAGAGTGCCGTGGTGTCAGCCTAGCTCACAGCAACCTCAAACTCCTGGGGTCAAACAATCCTCCTGCCTCAGCCTCCCGAGTAGCTGGGACTATAGGCATTCGCCACTATGCCCGGCTAGTTTTATATATATATATATTTTTAGTTGTCCAGCTAATTTCTTTCTATTATTTTAGTAGAGATGGGGTCTCACTCTTGCTCAGGCTGGTCTGGAAGTCCTGAGCTCAAAGGATCCACCTGCCTCGGCCTCCCAGAGTGCTAAGATTACAGGCGTGGGCCACCATGCCTGGCCTATTTTGCTTTCATTTTTAAATGACACAATTATACATATTTATGGAGTACAATGTGATATTTTGATACATGTATACAATGTAATGATCAAATCAGGGTAATTAGCATATCCTTTACCTCACACATTTATCGTTTCTTTGTGGTGAGACCATTCAAAATTTCCTCTTCTGCCTATTTGAAAATATACAATAAATTGTTGTTAATTATAGTCACTCTATAGTGCTATAGACCACTAGAACTTATTCCTCCTATCTAGCTGTACTTTTGTATCTGTTAACTTATCTTTGGCTATCCCACTTTTCCTCCTACACTTCCCTGCCTCCAATAACCACTATTTTACTCTCTACTTCTAGGACATTGACTGTTTTAGCTTCTACATGTGAGTGAGAACATGCTGTATTTATCTTTCTGTGCCTGGCTTATTCACTTATCATAATGTTGTCCAAGCTCATCTATGTTGCCACAAATAACAGAATTTCGTGATTTTTATACCTCAATAGTATTCAAAAAATTGTATTATATTGTATATATAACATTTTCTTTATCCATTCATCTGTTGACGGACACGTAGGTCGATTACACATTTTGGCTTTTGTGAATAGTGCTTCAATAAATATGGGAGTGCAGATGTCTTTTTGACGTATTGATTTCCTTTCCTTTGGATATATACCCAGTAGTGGGATTACTGGATCACATGGCAGTTCTATTTCTCGTTTTCTGAGGAACCTCCATACTGTTTTCCATAATGACTCTACTAATTTACATTTCCACCAACAGTGTCAGAGTTCCCCTTTCTCCACATTCTCGCCAGCATTTATTTTTTGACTTTTTGATAATAGCCTTTCTAACTTGGGTGAGATGATATTTTATTGTGGGTTTGATTTGCATTTTCCTGCTGATTAGTTATTTTACTTTTTTTTATGAAGGGGTGAGTCAGAAGAGGGGATTCAGTTTCTTTCTTTTTTTTTTTTGAGACAGAGTCTCACTCTGTTGCCTTGGGTAGAGTGCAGCGGTGTCTTCATAGCATGCTGGAATCCCAAACTCCTGGGCTCAAGCAATCCTGCCTCAGGCTCCCCAGTAGCTGGGACTACAGGTGCGTGCCATGATGCCCAGATAATTTTTCTATTTTTAGTAGACATGGGGTCTTACTCTTGCTAGGGCTGGTCTTGAACTCCTGAGCTCAAGCAATCCTCCCACCTTGGCCTTGCAGAGTGCTAGGATTACAGGTATGAGCCACCACACCTGACCCCTTTTTTTGAAGGATATCTTTGCTATGCATGGTATTCTTGGCTCACAATTCATTTTTTCTTTCAGCACTTTGAATATATCATCCCATTCTCTCCTGGCTTGTAAGGTTTCTGCAGAGAAATCTACTGTTAGTCTAATGGGGATTCCCTAAGTGTGACTTGATGCTGTTCTGCTGTTTTTAGAATTCCTTGTCTTTGACTTTATTTTTCTTTCTTTCCTTTCTCTCTCTTTTTTATTTTTTTGCTTTTTGAAACTGGGTCTTGCTCTGTCACCCAGGCTGGAGTGCAGTGGCTTCATCATATAACATTGCAACCTCGAACTCCTAGGCTCAAGCAATCCTTCTGTCTCAGCCTCCCAAGTAGCTTTGACTGCAGGTGCATGCCACCACACCTGGCTAATTTTTCTGTTTTTTTGTAGAGACAGGGTCTCACTCTTGGTCAGGCTGGTCTCGAACTCCTGGCCTCAAGCGATCCTCCTGTCTCAGCCTCCCAGAGTGCTAGGATTACAGGTATGAGCCACTGCACCTGGCCTGTCTTTGACTTTTCACAATTTGATTATAATGTGCCTGAGGAAGGACCTTTTTGAGTTCAACCTATTTGTAGACTTTTGAGCTTCCTACATTTGGATGTCCATATCTCTTCCCCAGACTTGGGAAGGTTTCAGCTATTATTTCATTAAATTGGTTTTCTATACCTTTTCCCTTTTCTTCTCCTTGTGGCATTCCCATAATATGAATATTTGTTCACTTAATGGTGTCCTGTATGTCTTGTAGCCTTCTTTCACTCTTTTTCATTCTTCTTTCTTTTTTCCCCCCACCCCGATTGAGTAATTTCAAATGACCCATCTTTAAATTCAGAGATTCTTTCTTCTACTTGATCTAGTCTGTAGTGGGGTGATCACAGCTCACTGCAGTCTCACTCTCCTGGCCTTAAGCAATCCTCCTGCCTCAGTCTCCTGAGTAGCTGGGACTGCAAGTGAACACCATTATGCCCAGCTAATTTTTCTATTTTTTTAGAGACAGGTTCTTGCTATGTTGTGCAGAGTGGTGGTATTTGTCTTTGTGCATCTTGCTTATTTCACTTAACATAATGTCCTCCATGCTCATTCAAATTGCTGCAAATGACAGGATTTTATTCCTTTCTATGGTGGACTAATATACCATTATGTACAAATAACACACTTTCTTTATCCATTCATCCATTGATAGACACTTAGGCTGATTCCATATCTTGGCTATTGTGAATCGTGCTGCAATAGATTTGAGTTTGTAGATATTTCTTTAACATACTGGTTTTAGGACCTCTATACTATTTTCTATAGTAGTTGTACAAATTTGTATTCCCACTGACAGTATAAGAATTCCTCTTTCTCCACATCTTTACCAGCATTAGTTAGTTTTTGACTTTTCGATCATAGCCCTTCTAATTGGGGTGAGACGGTATCTAATTGTGGTTTTGATTCACATTTTCCCGATGATTTGTTCTAAATGTTTGGGTATATGCAGATTCAGCATTTTTGGCAAGAATCATTCCTATTGTGTACCTGCCATTGCATCACAGCAGGAGGCATATTGTTATAACAACTCTTTGCAGAGTATTTCTTGTCTGTGTCACTTACATTTTCTTTTTCATATTTGCTTACTTTATAGTTTACTTTTGTTATTATTTAGAACTGCATTAGGTTGTATGTAGGAGAAACACTACTATTTAATACTTTGGCTTGTATAAATTATAAGAGCTCTGTGTTAAATTGATGATTTGAATACTCACATCTAATTTCACTCGCTCCTAAAAATCCCACCCCAATTTTTTTTTAAGGCATAAATCCACAAGGATGGAGAGAATAGGAAAAAGACAATAGCAGCAAATTTTGCAAGCTGAAAAGCAAGTGCTTACATGCCGGTTGACTTAGTGGACCTGAAAAAGCATACCATGTGGAAATCTGAAGAACAACCCAATTTATTCTTTCTTTTCTTTTTTGAGACAAGCTCTCACTCTGTTACCCAAACTGGAGTGCAGTGGTGCAATCATAGCTCAGTGCAACCTTGAACTCCTGGGCTCGTCATCCTCCTGCCTCAGCCTTCCAAGTGGCTGGGACTACAGGTGCACACAACCATACCTGGCTAAGTTTTTTTTTTTTTATTTTTGTAGAGATGGGGTCTTGCTGTGATGCCCAGGCTGGTCTTGAACTCCTGGCCTCAAGCGATCCTCCCACCTTGGCCTCCCAAAGTGCTGTGATTAAAGGAGTGAGCCACTGTGCCTGGCCCCAGTTTATTCTGTAGAGTCGTCAAAACTGTGAAGAATTGGCAGCACCAGGTAAATCTTCAACTGAAGGGTCAAGGGAGCAATAAAATTGTTAACAAAGATTGGGTGAACTCTCTTGAGAAGCAAATTCTCAGTTCCCAGCCCTTACTTCATTCTGCTGAATGCCAATTCCACCACCCCGTCAGAAGTCTGGAGATTTAATCTCTGGAGAGGGCGAAAAAGAGTGTGTTGCCTTGATGATGCCAGACATCCCTGAAGGCTGCAGATACTGTACTGACATTATGAGGTTAGGTGGTGAAAGCATAATGAATGCTGTTGCCCCAGCTTCTTCCCCACTCGGCTCCCAACACCACTAGCAGCCAACCTTCTTTCTCTAGCTGAAAGTTGTATTGATTCTTCCCTAAAGGTCTTCTTTTTATGATATTATTAGTATTTTGTATATATTTTCAAATGTTCTGTGTTCTTATATTTATATCTATTGTAAGTAGCATTGGTTTTCTTTTTAAAATGCATTTGGACAATCTTACCTTTTTTTTTTTTGAGACAGAGTCTCACTCTGTTGCGGAGCTAGAGTGCCGTGGCGTCAGCCTAGCTCACAGCAACCTCAAACTCCTGGGCTCAAGTGATCCTTCTCCCTCACCTTCCTGAGTAGCTGGCACTACAGGCATGCGCCACCATGCCAGGCTAATTTTTTTTTATATATTTTTAGTTGTCCAGCTAATTTCCTTTTATTTTTAGAGACGGGGGTCTCACTCTTGCTCAGGCTGGTCTTGAACTCCTGAGGTCAAAGGATCCTCCCGCCTCGGCCTCCCAGAGTCCTAGGATTACAGGTGTGAGCCATCGCGCCCGGCCCTCTTATCCTTTTAATTGGAGTGTTACCCATTTATAGTTTGTGTAATTATTTAATATATTGAGGCTCATCTCTACTATTTTTATCTCTTTGACACACACCTGTTTTGTGTTCTTTTTCTCCCTTCTTTCTTGCCAGATCATTCAGTATTATTCATTTTTCCTTTTGTTCTTTCCTAAATCTAAAATGTGTTTTTTTTTTGAAATGTCTTTATTTAGGGTTTTTATTAATCTTTCAGCAGTTATCATTGAGATTATTACATGCATCTTTGACTAACTTTCTAATAAGAATTACTTTTATTACTTCCCTGAAAATGTAAAAACCTAAAAATTTAACTCCTTTTGCCTATCTCCTCTCTTTTTTATTAGAGTTCTCATGCATTTTAATTCTACATGTATTTTATTTTATTTTATTTTTATTTTTTTGAGACAGAGTCTTACTTTGTTGCCCAGGCTAGGGTGAGTGCCATGGCGTCAGCCTAGCTCACAGCAACCTCAAACTCCTGGGCTTAAGCAATCCTCCTGCCTCAGCCTCCTGAGTAGCTGGGACTACAGGCATGTGCCACCACGCCCGGCTCATTTTTTCTATATATTTTTAGTTGGCCAATTAATTTCTTTCTATTTTTAGTAGAGACGGGGTCTCGTTCTTGGTCAGGCTGGTTTCGAACTCCTGACCTTGAGCTATCCACCCGCCTCGGCCTCCCAGAGTGCTAGGATTACAGGCGTGAGCCACCTTGCCCGGCCTCTACATGTATTTTAAACCTCAGTAAATTATTATTATTTACTCCTGGGCTTAAGCAATCCTCCCGCTTCAGCCTCTTGAGTATCCAGGATGACAGGCATATGTAACTACACCCAGCTAATTTAAAAAATTTTTTGAATAGACAAGGACTCCCTGTGTTGCCCAGGCTGTTCTTAAACACCTGGGCTCAAGTGATTTTCCTGTCTCAGCCTCCCAAAATAGTGGGATTACAAGGATGAGCCACCGGGCCTGGCCTATTATTACTGGCTCTGTCACCCAGGCTGATCTGCAGTGGCACAATCATAGCTCATGGTAGCCTTGAACTCGTGGGCTCAAGGGATCTCCCACCTCAGCCTCCCAAGTCCCAGGGACTACAGGCTTGGGCCACCACATTGGGCTAATTAAAAAAAATTTTTTTAGGGACAGGGTCTCACTATGTTGCTCAGGCTATGTTGCTTCAAATCTTTAAGATTTAGTACCTCTACTTACTAAAGATTTCCCCCAAAATGACCTTACAAAAGAAGGTAATGTTTTAGTATGCAGATATAAAGAGATGACTAGAGGTCAATGAATTAGAAATAATACATGGAAAACATTAATTTCTTTAAAAATAATTTTTAGTAATACATGAAATGTTTAGAAACTATAGACAAGCAAAAATAATGCAATTAAAATCAGTCATAATCCCTCCAAACCAGATAACTACTATTAACATTTTGGTCCTTTTCCCCATGAATAAGTGCAGTTTAGGGCACAGAAAGTAGGGTCATCATGGGTACCTTATTTGGAAATAGGGTCTTTATGGAGGTAATCAATGTAAATGAGGTCATTAGGGGTGGGCTCCAACCCAATGTGACTGGGGTTCTTATAGAAAGGGGAAATTTGAGGCCAGGCATAGTGGCCCATGCCTGTAATCATGGCACTTTGGGATGCCAAGGCGAGAGGATCACTTGAGGCCAAGAGTTCAAGACCAGCCTGGGCAACATAGCAAGACCCCATTTCTACTAAAAGAAAGAGAAAGAAATGAGAAATTTGGACACAGAGACAGACATGCTCAGAGGAAGATGATATGAAGGTACACAGGGAGGAGATAACCAGGTGCCTGCATCTACAAGCCAGGAACACCAGGGACTGCCAGCAAACACCAGAAGCTAGGAGAGACAAGGAAGGATGCTCCCCTGGAGTGGTCACAGCCAGTAGGGCCCTGCAGACACTTTGAGTTCAGATGTCCAGCCTCCAGAACCGTGAGACAATATGTTTCTGTTGTTTTAAGCAACCCAGTTTTTGGTACTTTGTTATGGCAGTGCTGGGACACTAATACATCCCACAGTGCTCTTTGCCTCATTAACTCCTCTCAGCCCAAACTCTCTCAGGGAATGTGTCCTGGACCTCCTGGCTAGGCCACCCCCAATTATATATACACAGCACTCTGTTCCCCTTCATAGCATTTGCCACAGTTATAGCTTGACATCTTACGGAATTATTTGGCTGGTACCAGAATCTCTCGTTAGACTACACACAGCAGGGACTGTGCCCTACTTTCCCTTGCACGGTGTCCCCTGTGCATAGCCTGGTGTGTGGCACATACTAGAGCTCTGCAAACACATGCTGAATAAATGAATGAGAAAAAGCAGTAGGAGAAGGCAGGCTGAGAGATCGTTTAACCTGTTATAATTCCCAGAAGGGCCCTAAAATACCTCTGCTGTCAGCTGATTCTACCATTCCATAACTAGAAAGGTTGGGAATGTACATACCCCTGAGGGAGGTTAAGACATTAACCTACATTTGCCTTAGCATATTAATAACACATTCTTTCCAGAAAGCAAGCATGAGGAGAGGTTTTGCTGCGGAGCATACTGAATCAAGACCCTGAATGTCTGGAGGTGGAAGCTATGACTTGACCACCCAGAGGGAGGAAAAGACCAGGGTGACTGGTGTCAAAAATACCCTTTCTTATGTGATAGTTTTGCTAGGGGCCAGCTCGCTGTTGGTCAGAAACAAACCACCACGTTACTCCTCACCCTGGGTCAATGGGACCCGTCCTGGGGAATTCTAACTTCGTGGACACTCGGCAGCCACCAGCAGCCAGGGAGATACTTCATCCTTCAACTAAACCTACGCAAAGGGACAGCAGAGGATGTGCGGCTGGAACCCACCCAAAAGGGAAGAATCATGCCCTTGGGTTTTGCTCACAAGGCTCTTCTGTTGTAATTAAAATTGAAAAATCTTCAACCAGCGACCAACATCCAGATCCTACAAGGTACATACCACCATGCACGGCCAGTTATCAAAGGACAGTCATCTTTTGGGGGAGGTCAAACTCTAGAACCCAGTAATAAGTGATCTTCACATTCTATTACAAAGGACTTGCTGGCGATCTGCAGAAGTAGAGAACCTTGAAATGGATAATTGCTTTCAGGAAGCACTTTTAGAGCTACAGGAGTTCAACTTTTTTCTCTAGACTGTCAGCACGCCTTTAATCGACTGAGGAGAGAAACATTATTTTCCAACACCCCAATCAGGATATATTTCCGTAACAATGACTGGACACCCCCCAAATGCCTCCCATTCTTACCCTCTGAAATTGCTAACGTTAAGTGGTTAATTGCATAAAGGATTGGTCTGAAGTTTACTAAAATCCTAGACTCTTGGAAGGGATCTCTGAGTACATCTGATCCAACCTCCCTTCCAGTGAAAAACTATATTCCACAGAATCCCAAAAGGGACCCCCACCTTATGCTTGAGACTTCACAGAGACAAGGATCCAGTTTGCTTCTTTTCTAGCCAAGTTATTCTGTTATTAAGCAGTTCTACTTAATGAACTGTTAAAATATATCTTATTATATGGGATCCTATATAACCAATTGGCTCCATTTACATTTTACACTGGTATTTTATTCTTCCAAAATTAATGGCCTAAAGAAAAAGATTTTAATTGCATATTTTAAGTAAAAGGCAAAAAAAATTGGCAATGATTTTATTTTTGGATTTATGGCCACTGGAACATTCCTGTGGCAGGAGAGAAAGTAAACTAAACTTTGAAATTAAATAGATATCTATACACTTATGTTCCAACATATAAATTACATATTTGCAGTCCTTCCCCCAAAGCCCAGTGTCAGAATTATTTCAAACCTTACCTTTTTTTGTGTGAAACTTGAACCTCACAAAACACTCTTTATTTGTGAGGTATCTTTCCCATAGTGACATTTTTGTGAACAATTTCATTTCTATAAAATTATTGTTGGCATTCAGTATAATCATTTAATTTTATGACAGTGTATTTTAGGAGTAAAAGCATCCCCCAAAGGGGCATTGACATATAATTAGCAATAGAAATGATGTCACTGGTATAAGGAAATTCAAAGTAGTTAAAGTTCCAGAGAGTCCCACAGAGATCTATATCCTATGAATTACTAAACGTGGCTACGTAATAAAAGTGCAAAAAATAATAAAAGCAAATGTACATGATTTAGAAATTTTGAAACATGATTTGAGCAACTGGAAGTAAAAACGAAAAGCTTTCTAAAATATGTTTTCAGTAACCTCTCAGATTCAGCCTACAAAAGAATACTTTTAACTTGGACCAGAAATTTAAAACTTTTAAAATATTTATGAAAATCTTAACTATATAACCAAAATAGAAAACTATGGAGGTCACAGTCTTCTAATTGGGCTCACTGTGGAAATAATACTTTACACTGTTTCCCAAAAGTCAATAATAGGACTTGGTCAACCATAGAGGGGAGAAAATTCTAAAGAAAGAGGATGTGACTATTAAATCACAAAATGATTAGAAAAAGCATTAACCTTCTAGGAGGCAGCAGGAAGGAGGTAATCTCAGCCAATGACTCTACTCAGCAAAAAAGGGAGCTCAGAGAAACTAAAATGGCTTGACAGAACTCCCTGATATTTCTCTCTGATTGATATGGGCTGTTGATGTTCAGTTCAGTTGTAAGGATCCTACCCGTGAAAATTAATTATGGCAAATGCTTACATTGTCAGTCATGTCTAAATGTTGCCTTCTATAACACCATGCTATAATCAGATTTCACCTCGAAAGGGATTAAAACCTCCACAAGTACTGAAGTGTACTGAAAGTAAATTAAAAACCAGTGGGAAATAAAGCACAGTTTTAAAAAGCTCCATGAAATCAGCAACCTTAAACAGAAGAATTACCATTTTTGCCCTGTATAAAATTTCAGGATGCTCATCAAAAACAATCCTTAGAATACCTCAAGGTCTCAAATTGTGTCAGTGGGAAGTTAGGCAAAACAATTATATTTGCACCTGTTTTGGACCAAGCAAAGTTTAATTAGAGACAAATTCCATAATTCACCTGGGAATAAGAGCCTTTTATTTCATTGTCTTTTATTTACAATATTTTAAAGTTATAGTTTTGAAAGAGTTGAAAAATGTTTTCTAACTCCACCCATGCTCATTATGAACAAAAGTTAAGTGTTTTGGATCCTCTCATGACAGAAGATAAATACTACCATGTATCATCAGGGGATGGAAGGAGTGAATTCCACACACACTCATCCTAGCTGCAATAGAAAACCATCTATTTTCATCATTTTTTAGCTGTATAAAAAGAAAAAAGGAGGACTCTTACATTTCACAATTGTGGATGAGTAGCTTTATTTAAATATGCGCGTCAGAATTCCCTACAATTACTTCAAAGAACCAGTCCCTTGTTCCAAACATCTCAAAAGCAAAGGAACTACCCATAGCCGTTTAGAAAACAAAATGTTGCCTAGAAAATAATTTCTTTTTTTTTTTTTTGAGACAGAGTCTCACTCTGTTGCCTGGGCGAGAGTGCCATGGCGTCAGCCTAGCTCACAGCAACCTCAAACTCCTGGGCTCAAGCAATTCTTCTGCCTCAGCCTCCCGAGTGGCTAGGACTACAGGCATGTGCCACCATGCCCAGCTAATTTTTTCTATGTATTTTTAGTTGGCCAATTCATTTGTTTCTATTTTTAGTAGAGACGAGGTCTTGCTCTTGCTCAGGCTGGTTTCAAACTCCTGACCTTGAGCAATCCTCCTGCCTCGACCTCCCAGAGTACTAGGATTACAGGCGTGTGCCACTGTGCCTGGCCTAGAAAATAGTTATTGGAATCAATAAACAATTAAAATTGGGAGTGAGGGAGTTCTTAGATTTGCTTGATTTTTTTTTTCTAAAGATTTAAAATTAAGAATTCTCAAATAAAATACATTTCAAAATCCTGTATAAACTCCTTTGGCAACAAGCTACCGATACATAAGCAGGTATTCTTTTGATTTGTGTAAAAATGATCTCCTGACACTAAGAGATCTAGCACCTCTTGTTTCGGTAGTACCATTCGAGCTCCATAAGATGGCAGACCTACATTTCTCAGTAATAATCAAACGTGTAAGTACACTGATTGCTTTGAAAAAGATACTGCATATTAATCAGCAGCATATGGCTAGTAATAATATTAGGGGCATCTATCAGGTTAAATGTATACATTATAAAACACAGGAACCATTACCGGGCTAATGCATGCTATTAATGCATACTGCATCACAGAATATTACTGCCAGAAGAAACTTCAGATCACCTACTTTAGTTCTGCCTATCTCCATGTCAGGCAACCAGAGTCCAGATTTCAGTGTTCTGCCCAAGGTCACACGGCAAAGGGAGTGGCAAAGACCAGAATCCTGGTCTCCTTCTTCCCAGGCTGCATCCATCAGTCCTGTTGTTCACGGTATTCCTCCAGCTCCTCACCGTGGCATCAAAGTCCGAACGACTGCTCGGCTCTGCCCTAGTACTCCCCAGTCCCATCTTTGCACTTCCCCACAGACTGCCTTTTACTCGCCAAACAGTCACTGGCGAGTTAGCACGCTTGTTCTGTCTGTACTCCACGTGGAAGCACGGAATTCCACACCTCTCTTCATGAATTAGTTTGTGTGCGTCTCAAACTGGGGTGCGGTGATGTACAGGGGTACTTGAAGCCACAGGATAGATAAGTACCATTTCCTTAGATTATGTGGGAAGGTACCAACTTTTTAATTAGAAGGAACATAAAATATGTATGAATTTTAAACATGAATAAAGTTTCAAAGAAATGTCTAGCTCTGTGTAGGCTAGAGGAGGCTACTGCTCAAGCCTGCAGCAGTAAACCCATTCAGCCCCCTAAGAGGGACACTTTGGTGGCAAGCTTAGAGCAGTACCTGGTTAACAGGCTCCTCTCCTTCAGGACATACCCTGGAGCCCACCTCATCTTCCATGATGTATATAATAAGGTCACATTACACTTGTGTCCTGGAAAAAACTGTCACACTTCTGTCCAAATACTATGTAGATGGTCCTAACTTATCAAATAATTTAACTTCTACATATGACAAGCATTACATTATAAAATTATCATATACATTATCAACTATCATATATGACAAATATGTAAAAGAAATCAGAATTCTTATGGAATTCCATCCCAATCACAGTGGATGGAATAAAAATAAACCAAGGTACAGTTGGGTGTGGCAGCTCACACCTGTAATTCCAGCAACTCGAGAGGTCGGAAGGAGAGGATCAATTGAGGTCAGGAGTTGGAGACCAGCCTGGGCAACACAGCAAGGTCCTGTCTCTAAAAAAAAAAAAAAAGTTTTTAATTAGCTTGATGTGCCACCGTATTCCAGCCTGGGCGACAGAGTGAGACCTTGTCTCTAAAAATCAAACAAATAAACCAAAGTAGTACTTTTAGAATTTTATAATAACTTTTTTCCACAAAGCATTATGCTATAGAGAAAAGGACAGAAATCCAGGAAGCAGGAGAGGTACAAAACTTTTGATCAATTATCTAACCCGTCTCCATCTATTTTCTCCTGTTTTCTCATCTATAAAAAAAGAGATTGGACTAGGGTAGTAGGGGGGGGAGAAATCTGGAATTCTAAATTGTTTTTTTCTTACCCTTTGCTCTACCATTTCCTTAAGCATGATTTTTGTTAATGAATGTAACATAAGATAATTAGCACCTAACCTTTTCTTGTACATTTTGACAGTGATTAATTCAGTTACTTGAAATATACTCACTTCCTGAAAAATTCTCAGCATATCGATTAGTTAGAAATCAGTAAATTAATCAATGTCAGGAAAAACAAAGACAGACTGAGGAACCATTTCAAATTAAATGAGACTGGAGACATGACATCTGAATGCAATGCATGATCTGGGATTTATTTTGCTACGAAGAACATTATTACCATTATTGACAATTGGCAAAATTAGAATGAACACTAGAGATTAGACAATAGTAGACAATGGTGTTGCATTCATTTCCTGATTTTGATAATTGTACTATGGTTGTGTAATAAAATGGCCTTATTTCTGGAATAATACACTGAAATATTTAGAGACAAAGGGGCATCATATCTGCCATGAGGGAGGGAACAAGCATGGGCACCAATGTGGTGAATGTTACCATTTGGGAAATATGGGTGAAGAGTATGTGGGAATTCTTTGTACTAGTCTTATAACTCTTCTATAAGTCTGAAATTATGTCAAAATAGAAAATGAAAAGAAAAAAATCTGAAATATAACTTGTTTGATGGTTGTATATACAACTGCAACAGAAACCAGATCTAGAAAAATTAATGGGAAGGGCAAAAATATCCTAGAGAGGAACAGTATATTTCTGACAATGTATTTCTTCAAAATTTATGAGTTTAAGATAATAAACACAATACACAACATTGTATATTGTAAAAGGGATGCATCTGGTAAACATTGGCCTAAAAATTCTTATTTGATAAGCTATATATTGCCATAATGCCATCCTATTTATGGCTTGTTTTTCTTAAAAATTAATACTTAATAACTAATATTTATTTTTCTTTTATGTTCTGTTTCAGTAAATCTTTACCTATAACCAGTGTTATAACTTAAAATCTCTTCACAGACAACTCACAGGAAGAGTTTCACTTAGGATCTATGTAAAAAATACCCCCCAAAAATTAAAGACGGTTTTGACACTATGAAAGAGAAACCATTACATACGTCAAATAAAAAAGCAATTTAAAATCTGAGTGACTGGCACATGCCTATAGTCCCAGCCACTCTGGAGGCTGAGGCAGGAGGATCACTTGAGCTCAGGAGTTCAAATCCAGTCTGAGCAACATAGTGAGACCCTGTCTCAAAAAAAAAAACCAAACAAAAAACAGGCTGACATGGTGGCTCACACCTGTAATCCTAGCACTCTGGGAGGCCAAGGTGGGAGGATTGCTTGAGCTCAGGAGTTTGAGACCAGCCTGAGCAAGAGCGAGAACAAGAGTGAGATCTTTACTAAAATTAGAAAAAAGTATCGGGTGTCGTGGTGCACACCTGTAGTCCCAGCTACTCAGGAGGCTGAGACAGGAAGATCGCCTGAGCCCAGGAGTTTGAGGTTGCTGTGAGCTACGATGATGCCACTGTACTCTAGCCAGGGTGACAGAGCGAGACAATGTCTCAAAACAAACAAACAAACAAACAAAAAACCATTTTACACCAACAAAGGGAAAGGCAAAACAAGACACTAGAAAATGAATTCTAGTATATATCTTACCTGTGTGCATAGGTAGATTATTTGATGGTCCTAGGATTCAGCACATAGAAGTAACATTGCTTACTATTTTTTGATAATGATTTTCAAAAGGCCTTTAATAAATGATATTCCACGTGACTATTTAAAAATATATTTAATCACCCACTAAATTATATACATATATTTTTACAAATTACGTAGCTTTGGCCGAGCACGGTGGCTCACACCTGTAATCCCAGTACTCTGGGAGGCCGAGGTGGGTGGATCGCTCAAGGTCAGGAGTTCGAAACCAGCCTGAGCAAGAGTAAGACTCCCGTCTCTACTATAAATAGAAAGAAATTAATAGGCCAACTAAAAACATATATATAAAAAAATTAGCCGGGCATGGTGGCACATGCCTGTAGTCCCAGCTACTCGGGAGGCTGAGGCAGGAGGATTGCTTGAGCCCAGGAGTTTGAGATTGCTGTGAGCTAGGCTGACGCCATGGCACTCTAGCCCAGGCAACAGAGTGAGACTCTGTCTCAAAAAAAAAAAAAAAATACGTAGCTTTGTCTTCTGTAAATCCGTATTTCTGATTTATACATCTCAAAGTTAAAATATTCTTGAATTGAGAATGTGGTTTGAGCTGGGGGAAGGCAGAAGGATATCATTAGGAAATATACAAGTATTTTCCACAGTATTGGTAATTTTCTAGTTATTTAAATAGGTGCATTCAATGTGGCTTATTTTAATATTATGCTTAATAACTTACATTCACTACATGTATTATTTTCTATGTATCAAATATCATATAAAATGTTTTAAGAGGTTAACATAATGTAAAATTTTCCTTTTTAAAAGCTCCATTACAAAATAGAAGCTTTCCCTCATTCAACTTATTTTCCTCTCCAACTATTTTAATTGATTCAGATGTTCAACATATATTTGTTTCACAACTATTACATGCCAGACATGGCTGTTAAGTATTGAGGATAAAAGCAAATATAAATGTATAATACAAAAATCAACATAAATAAAAACATAGTCTCCGGCTTCTCGTGGGTGACAGTCAAGTCCTGAGCACTTAAAGGGCAGGGCTATGTATAATTCTTTGCAAGCGTGGGACCTCCCAGAGTTCCTTGCACATGATGCCTGCACCGGCTATAGATCTTTTTTATTGGTAGAAGAGAGATTCTTCACGTTGTAATCGGATAATTTTACCATTTAAAATAAACTTCATCCAGCAACAACAAAAAAAATCTGTCATACTGTGTTCCTAAAAGTCACTTGGAATCCCATCCTTTTTGCGAATCTCAAAAGATTTGTCTTACTGAAATAATAACAGGTGCAAGTTTCCAGGTAGAGGCAAGGAGTTGTGGACATTTGTATTGTTTAGTGTCTAGTTGTGCCATTATTATTCACACACAGAAGAAATTCTCAAATGACAGCTTTTTTTCTCTGTGCCCTTTAACATACACATATTACACAAATTCATAGATCTCATATACACAGCCTCAGGTTCCAGATGACAAGATTCCTCTTCATCAGTCTTTTTGTAATAAAATTTAGCAAATGCTGATGTGAATGACAAAAAGTAGCACAAGGGAAGGACTATAAAGAAACTCACTGGTAAACAGTTCTGAAAATAACTCAGCTCATGCAATCACTACTCATTCTCTTTGATGAAAATAAATAATTTTTCAGGATAATAAACATTGATTGAAGCACCAATTGTACTAAATCTCATGGGAAAATATTTTGTGAAAAATCTCACTTATGTACTTCAGGGTTTTTTTTTTTTTTTTGAGACAGTCTCGCTCTGTTGTCCCAGGTAGAGTGCAGTGGTGTCATCATAGCTCAAAGCAACCTCAAACTCCTGGGCTCAAGTGATCCTCCTGCCTCAGCCACCCAAGTAGCTGGAGCTACAGGTGAGTGCCACTACACCCAGCTAATTTTTCTATTTTCAGTAGAGACCCAGTCTTGCTCTTGCTCAGGCTGGTCTCGAACTCCTGAGCTCAAGCAATCCTCCCTCGCAGCGTCCCAGAGCGCTAGGATTACAGGCGTGAGCCACTGTGCCTGGCCTTCAGTTATTAATTGAATTTAATTACATATGTTTCAGGTAGCACAAAATTTAAAACAAGAGAGACTAGAAGTTTAAAATTTCAAAGATTAGGTTTACCGATATAGCATATTATAATTTGAAAAACTGAAGATTTAGAACTCTAACCTTAATGAAAAACTGACACTATATTTTGTCTTCCAAATTACAGTAGCAGAAAGGTGGCCACTTTTGCTTTAGGACTTATGATTTTTAAAAAACAAAAACAGTTCAAGTATCAAAATAATTCCCTTAGTGCTATATGGTTTATCAGGTACATATGAATGCCTAGATACATAGTAATCTATATAGATAGATATGTGATCATATAATTTTTTTTTTTTTTTAGACAGAGTCTCACTCTGTTGCCCAGGCTAGAGTGCCGTGGCGGCAGCCTAGCTCACAGCAATCTCAAACTCCTGGGCTCAAGCAATCCTTCTGCCTCAGCCTCCCGAGTAGCTGGGACTACAGGCATGCACCACCATGCCCAGCTAATTTTTTCTATATATTTTTAGTTGGCCAATTAATTTGTTTCTATTTCGAGTAGAGACGAGGTTTTGCTCTTGCTCAGGTTGGTTTCAAACTCCTGACCTTGAGGGATCCTCCTACCTCAGCCTTCCGGAGTGCTAGGATTACAGGTGTGAGCCACCACACCCAGCCTGATTTCTCTTTTGAGGCTTGTTTAATTCATGTGGTACTCATCTGTCCAACTTCTTCACCTTGTCGATTTGTTTCAAATGGTCCAATATTGTTGGAATAGTAACATCAAACCTTGCTACTAATTCACGCATTGGTTGAGCAGATTCACTTCCATTACAGCTTTCAGCTCATCATTATCCATCTCTGTCTCAGGTCACCTACATGGCTCACTTTCAAAATTAAAATCACCAGAACTGGAACTTCTCAAACCATTGATGTACTGTGTGTTCATTAGCCACATCCTTCCCAAACACTTTGATGATATTTCGAGCTGTCTGCACTGTATTCGTTCCATGATGGAACTCATATTCAAAAATAACATGAATTTTTGACTTATCAATGGTTTCATAAAAATTGCCCTAAAAAATGTGAAAGATAATCACAAGCCAAAACATGCATTTGAAAGACTGAGGACATATCTTCACAATAGGGAAAAAAAACAAGAATTGTCTAAGCAAAATGTCAGAGATATCAGCTGTCAAGCTTAGTACTTTAGGAAATCAGACATTTCATACTTAATGACCTAATAAGAAGCTGAGTGGACATCTCATGGAAATCACACAGATGTCTAAACCGAACATATCCATAATTTAATAACTCTCATCCCCCATTCTGCTATTCCTTCAGCACTTTTTTCTTGGATGTGTGGCTTTGCCACCCACTGTTAGCTAAGCCAGAGATTCTCTTTCATTTCTCATTTCAATTCATAAAACAGTCTTGTCCACTTCAACTTTCCTCTAATCACTCTTCACAAATTCTCTGCTTCAGCCGTACTCAGATTTTTCTCTCTGTTTTCCCGGGGCCTTTCCTCTTTGGGATGCTTTCTTTTTATTTCCATGGATTTTTATCAGTAAGTTTCAGGTGATTTTAACACACAGAGAATCATTTTATTGAGATTCATTTCCATGACTTATACTTTGTGCAGCTATACTTATATCTTAGACCTTTCCTTCTGTTTTAGTGGTTGATACATTCCTGCCTGTTTGAGGTCAGTTCCTCTTTCTGCACTCTGGGTAGAACTCCTTCTCTCCCACTCAGCAACAGCACCCTTATAGTTACTCCCCTCCTCTGCTGCAGCATCGATTTTTATCTCTCCACGTGATCATTCTACCAGCATACAAACATGTTGCCATGGCTTCCTATTGAACAGAAAAAAACAAAATACCTTTCAGTTGCCTTTCTATGCTTTATGAACCCTTCAAAAGCATTACCTACATTCATTCCCTTCCTTTTCTTTCTCGATATTCTCTTTAAATCCACACCAATCAGTCTTATTCCCTCCACTTCTTGAAAATTACTCACTGTTGAGTAATCACTTTTTTCTTGATATTTTCTTTACATTTATGGTCTCCATATCTTGGTGTGGCTTAGGGATCTGTCATTTGTCCTCTTTTATTTTTTAGCTATGGTCACTTTCTTACTGATCTCATATAGCTTGAAGCCTTAAATACTGTCTAAATATATACTGGTGACACTGAAATACATATATCTAGCTTTGACCTATCCCCTTACGTCAAGCCTTTTGTATACAACTGCTTGGCTGTTAGGAGCATATTTTGCTCTTGATCCCCCTCCCTTGCTCTGCGGTCTCCTTCCAGTGTCTGCCAGCCGGCAGGAGCTCAAACTAGCTGAGCTCCCCAATGACGGTGCTATGGGCTGGCTGGGAGCTTCCCTGTCCAGGATCCCAACCTGGGCTGAGAGCATGGCTCTCCTGTCGGAGGAGGGAGGCTCCACAAGTGCACTGAGGCTGGGACCCACGCTGAGCTCTTTTCAGTTCTGCCCATGTGGGCTCCCTCTCCTCCCAAGATTAGTTCACACATCTCCCCTCCATGCCCCTGAGCAACACAGATGCCTAATTAACACAATTGATTCCTGAGGGTATGGGATCTGGCCTGTGGGCCTGTCCCCAGGTCCCTGAAGATTAATCCCTGACCATGCCCGGAAGAAGCGTGAGGGTCCTCAGTTGCCTATGTGTTGACAAACAGATTTGATGTCCCTGTGCTTCAGGGTGTGCCCTACTCTAATGGAGCAGCTGAGCAGGCAGCACTGGGAGTGCTGGTGATCAAGGAGCTCACGATCCAGGCACCCCTTAGTCCTCTTCAGGTCTTAAAGAAGAAAGGTTTTATTAGGTAGTTAGCAAGGGATTCTGGGTCTCCTAGGAATGAAAGTGGGTGCTTTGCCTTGGTGCAATTGCCCCACCTGGGAAGAAGGACAAGGGTGGGCCTGGGGGCTCATCTTGGTCCTGCCCCACTTTGATCCTGCCCTGAGCTACTGCCATACCTGGGGGATGAGGGAATACCCTACAGATCTGCCTATCAACTTAGTGCACCAGCTGCAGAAGAATGCAGAGGACTCTCTAGCCCACTAGCCCAGCAGCACAGTTACCATAGAGTCCGGAAACTGATCTACAATAACCCACATGCATAGTAATGCAATTCTCAACTGTCTAATAAAAGTGGTTCCATGGTGACTTCTGAGCCACTAGGGAGGTCCCAATCTGGGCACTATAAAACAAGATGCAGACCATAACCAACTCCTTTTGGCCCCTTCCTTTGGCTTTCCTTTTGCTGTGACAATGGGTCTGGTCATCATCTGTGGCACATGTATCATGCTCTGTAAACCTATATCTTGCTCTTGCCCTATAATCCTATCTTTCTCTCCTCAATAAACCTCATTTTCATGGTTGCCTCACTTTGGTGTGTCTGCTCATTCTTCAACCACGAGTACGACAAGAACTGACATTTCAGACTGAAACCCTGACAGTTTGAGCCCCACTCTCTGTGGCAGTCCCAACAGGGGGGAAGCAGCAGCTCCTGAGAGCCCTGGTTCAAGCATCTCTTTTGGCAGCCACAGATGGCAGAGGGGCAGGGAAGGAAAACAGTTTGAATGGAGGAGAGCTGGCACTCTGTGCATCTCTGTCCCTCTCTCTGGAAGCCAGCCCACCTGAAATGTCCAGGCTCTGGAGTCATACAGATCCCTAGGACCCACCAGCCCACTGTCGCTCCCCCAGTCTGGGCCAGAGTTGGGAAATGTTTGTGTGGGAACGAGCGATACGAAAACTGAGGGGCTGAAGCCCCGTGGGGCCAAGAATGTCACACAGTGGGTGGAGAAGCAATATGGCACCTGCCATCCTGGCTCACGTCTATGGTGATAGAAAGTGCCCAAGGGGGCTGGCAGTCTGGTCCTTTGTCTACAAGAAGCTCCCAGTTCACTGGCAGCAGCAGTTTTTGGGCTTGTGAGGGTAGGAAGGCTCTCCAGCAGCTCGGGGGCTGCTATGAGAGAAGGAGAAACAATACACTTCACCTACCCTTTTTGCTGGGCTCCAAGCCTCTCAGCGTTGACCTCTGCCTATATCTTGTTCCTTCTTGTTCTGCTCTACAACTTCTTCCTATGGAATCTCTTGTAGGTTCTGGCACTTTCCCCTTGGAATTACACCTGATCTATTTTTGTTTCTTTCTTTTTCATCTAAAACTTTTCCTTCTTTCTGAGATGTTCTGGCAGCTGGTGTCTCTGATCAGCCATCTTCCCCAATCAATAAATATGTTTTCTGTTCCACGTTTTCTCCCAGTAAATTTTTCTTTTGGAGCTTGGGGGAATTGTTTTAAAGGTATAGAAGAATAATTTAAGAGAATTTATATGTTTACAATATTAGGGGTTTTTTAAAGCAAAATCAGGGTATGTCACTTCATCTGTTCCAAAATTTTTTCCCCTTCACTCAAGTTTGAGAAGTCCTGGGTTAGTATAGCTTTTAGTTAATGTCTCTTTAGTAAAGTCTCTTAGTAAATTTAATTCTTAAAAACACAGATTCAATGTATTTTGCATTAATTTTCTCCCTGGCCTTTAAGCTTTTGTTTCTCATGAAAATGGGATTTTTTTCTTCCATTATACTCCATTATATGTCTGATTAAATTTCATACATAAAAACATAAAAAAAATTTTGTATTTTAATTTTTAACAAGCTGCACTAATAAATTATCTCATTGTTTCTGGTGTTTTTAATTAATTCTTTAGTTTTCTAGATTTATTGCCATGTAATCTTAAAAAAATACTTTTTCTCTTCCTTGCAGAGTTTTATATCTTTTATTTAGTTCATTTGTTGCATTAACTAGTAATTTCAGTCACTTTAATAATAATGGTGATAGCATTTTTTTACCTTATTCCTGACTTCAGTGGAATTATTTCCTCATTAAATCTAATGCTGCCTTTTAGTTTGAGACCTATGTAATCATAGCTTGAATGTATTCACATATTGCCATAGTACTACAAACTTTTTATTTTTCTTTAAAAATGAGCATGAATTTTTTTCAAGTGTCTTTTGTTGTTATGATGTTATGGTTTGGTTCTAGCCACTATTCATATGATCCAGTGACTTTTCTCCTTAGACTTACACACAGTTTATTAGTTTATTTCCTACAAAGAGTCATACTTATACTTTAAAATCAATCTCATTTACTTACGGTGCATGACTCTTTTAATGCACTACTGGATAATTATTGCTATTTTATTTAGGATTATTTTTATAAATTTGCATATGTAGAATTAGTCTACAATTTTGTTTTGCTTTGTTTTGATTCAGGAGCTCTATGGCAAATTTCCTGTGGCCTACCCCTCTACTTGTGCACTGAATCTCATCAGTTTTCTAGCTCTGGAATTTTACTTCTATAATTATTGCCTTGCAAATTAATTTGGACTGCATGTCATTTTCTGAGCACATCTCCAAATTTCTCCTTCCTAGAAGAGTTGCCTACCCTTATGTTGCCACTTGGTTACCTCCCTTTCTCAGTCTTAAACTCATTCCAAACAATTTTTAATCCCACAACTGTTCTAGATCACCAAGACCTTAATGTTTCAAATCCAAAAGAAAAATTTTCAGACTGTGGCTTATCCAACCTTGCAGCAGCATTTGACACAGCTGTTCACTCATTTCTTACAATACTTTTGCCCCCCTAGCTTCTAGAACACCACAACCTTCCAAGAGAGAACACTCTCACTGTCTGCTCTTGTCTCCAGAAACTCTTACTGATCTCTATGTTTTGGAGTGCTGAGGGCTCAGCCCTTACCAAATACAAATGAAGATGATAAGCACTGTACCAATTTTGTAAGAGAAAAAAATGGAATAATGTTAAATGTCTTTCAATAGAGAAATGAATGAATAAAATGTATATTTCTCCAAAGGAAAACTATATAGACAAAATGAATGAAACTATGTGACTCAACCATGAATTTAGCTCAAGAACATAATAGTAATAAATAGAGAATGATGCAAGTTGTCAATTTTAAAATGTTTTATTTATTCACACAAATTTTTATGTGTGTGTATAACATGTGTTATATACACATATGTACATATATATATACACACCAATAATAACAACAATTATATAGCAAAAAGGATAAATGAGAAGGATACAGACCAACATTAGCATAGTGCTTACCTCTGGGAAGGAAGAGAGGGAGAACAATGAAGCTTGTGTATGGTGGGGTGTTCAACTGTCTCAATTAAAGAGATTAAAAATCTGCAGCAAATATGGCATAATGTAACATTTGTTAAATCCAGGTGGTAGGGAGATTTGTATTTTTGTATATGACTGAAATATTTCATAAGGAAAAGGAAAAGAAAGTACATTCCTTTTCTTTATAATTTTAGCAATATATCCATCTCCCATTACTCAGTTCAAATATCGCAAAGTGTATAACATTATAGGCTTTAGGGTCTGATACACCTGGGTTCAAAGACCAACTATAACAGCTACTGTCTGAAGAGTACATACCTCTTACATTCTGTTTCTCCGTGTATAAAAGGGGGGAAAACATAGTGAAAGGGTTGTTTGGAGAATTACAAAGCACTTAGTTAAGTGTCTGGCCTATTGTAACTATTCAAGAAGGTTGAATCATGATTATATATTTAATAAACAGAGAATAATTATCTACTAAATGCACTTAGCATAGAAAAATGATATGTGGAAAGTAAAAATAAATGGAATAGTGGAGTTTTTTTCCCTTCAGTGAAGAAAATATCAACACCTGATTATGGCAAAGTTAAATGATTGCTGCTATGGTCTGAATGTTTGTGTCCCCCTAAAATTCATGTTGAAATCCTAACTCCAAGATGATGGTATTAGGAGGTGGGGCCTTTGGATGGTGAATAGGTCATGAGAGTGGAGCCCTTAGGAAAGGATTAAAAGCCCTTACAAAAGAAGCCTAAAAGAGACCCCATGTGTAAGGACAATAAGAAGTTGCCATCTATGAACCAGGAAATGGGCTCTCATGTGACACCAAATCTGCCAGTGCCTTGACCTTGGACTTCCCAGCCTCCAGAACTGTGAGAAATAAATTGCTGTTGTTTATAAGCTGTTCATTCTAGGGTATTTTTGTTGATCTAAACAGACTAAGACAATTCCTAAAAATATGTGTGTTTAATTTTTTTAAACAAACTTCTATAATAGCATTCATTCTTGTGTTAAAATGGTAATGTTGACATCAAGTTTCCAAAGCTGATTATCAGCTTCTCAAATTTTGACCATCAAATTTGGTTATCTCTGTAGCCCTAGGAACTGGCATAAGACCTAGAATACAGAATTTCATAAACATTTAAAGGAGAATGGATATCTTTCAAAGTGTTTACCTATGGTTTTTCAGTCAGAATTTCATTTAAAAACACATAGTTCATATATGAAGTACTATATAGCCTTTAAAAGGGATACAGTACATACATATATGTTTTGATATGGAAAACAATTACAGACATTTAAGAAAAAACAGCAAAGTACAGAATAATGTTTATGGTAAGGTCTTATTTCTGATTTTAAAAAGAAGATAAGTGCGTATGACTATTTATGCACACACATATGAATGTTTATATCCACAGAATATATTTTGGAGGACATATAAGAAACTATTATGTCAAACTGTACTGGCTGTCAAAAAAAATTCTAAAAAAAAAAAATAAGGTTAAAAGTAATAGAGTTTGTGATGGGCTACCAGGAGATCCGGTGTGGGAGGGCCACTTATCCAATATCTTTTTGAACAAATTGGATATGTTTTTTTTTTTTGAGATCGAGTCTTGCTGTCTTGCCCAGGCTGGAGTACAGTGGCGTCATCATAGCTCACTGCAGCCTCGAACTCCTGGGGTCAAGTGATCCTCCTGCCTTAGCCTTCCAAAGTGCTGGGATTATAAGTGTGAGCCACTGTGCCTGCCCCTTTTTAATTTTTTAAGGTCTGGCCAAATGTAATATTTGTAGGCATCTTTTAAGACTTTTGAATGGGTGTGAAGCTCAAGAAAGGAGATGTAAGACTTAACATTGTGGTCACTTACCCGTGATGTTCTTGTGTAACTTAAGAGATTAGCTGAGTACTGATGCTTTTAAGGTCAAACTAGCACTCTAAAATATATTTTCATGGAGTATAAAGTTCAAATTATATCACCTAAATAACATTGTGGTGAACTTTAATTGCTTTGGAGACAGAAATAAATTTAACATATTTCTACCAAAAAAAAAAAAAAGCATACTGACTAAAGAGACTTCCTTTCCCAGTGGCTCCCTGAGAAGAAGTGGTATCCACAGAACTGGGTTCCACAGCGCTTCTAGCATCTTCTTCTGCTGGCCCACAACCAATGACTTGCATCCAGAAAATATCAGAAGTCTTTTCCTTCCTTTAATGGTCCTGGTCATGTATCCTTCTTTCATTTCCTCCACAGTTGAAAGCCTTTGTTTCCCCAACCAGGGAAGAAATATTTGTACATGCAGAAGAGAAACTGCATTCTTGCCACAGGTAAGCTCTAAGTGGTTATTTTGACCTGAGTTATGTGTCTATGCTGGTTGTCAGTGTTAGCTAATAATCATTCTTCTCCTGCCAAATAAAGTATTATTTTTACATTTAATTTTTTTTTTTCGCAGCCTCGGGCCACTTTATTTCTCAAGTGAGGGTCAGTCCGAGGTGTCTGCGAGCCTGAACTCCATGGTAATGTGAAACTCCACAGCGTAGCTGACTGTCCGGGGGCCAGCTGGCGGCACTGTGGAATCTGGAGTGGGCTGAAGAAGTACACGGCCTGCTTGCAGTGGGGGTTCCAGCTGCCGGAAATCAAAAGTCAGCATGTGCTGGGGCTCGGAGAGGCCGCGGCAGGGGTACTCCCACAGTCAGTGGGGCTCGGCCTCCTTGCTCTCCCTGAAGTCCAGGGCACGCTGAATCATGTCATCCATGATGTGCACATCGAAGCCTTCGCAGTCACCACAGGGGCTCCGGATCCGCCACAGGTCCGGGAACTCCACGACCACAGCATGCAGCGAGGCGGCCTGGAGCATCACCACAGCGCGGGACTCCAGGTGCTGGTCCAAGGCCATTCGGACGTACCAGAAGTACAGGTTGTGCCACAGCAGCAAGCTGGTGGTGAAGAATGGCTCCCCCAGGAGAAGAGAGACCTTTTTGCCCTCCAGGTCTGCATTCGTTAATAACTCAGGCCGTTTCTCTATGATATTAATTTTATCTTCCAATTGGTTAGCCTTGAAGATTTCTTTTCATCAGTTCATGAGAAGCTGCTGAACTCTCAATTGTAAATACCTGCTCTACCCCAAGGTGACGGGCCAGCACGGGGAGCAGACTGCCGTCCCTGACACACAGGCACATGCTGCCTGGCTTCAGCACAGTCCTCAGGGCCTGGGCATATTGATCAGTTCGGTTCTGATCATTGATCTCTCCAAACCGAGGCCGGGTCCAGAGCAGGTGAGCCTGGCAGTCACACACGGGGCGCATCTGGTGGACTCTTGAGTTCTTTTCAGGGCTGGTCCTCTGCAGGCTGTACCATACACAGTAGTCATCGTGGTGGGCTACCAGGCAGAGGGCTGAGCCCTGCAAAACAGGCTCCTCTTGTGGCAGGAAGTATACACACTGCATCCAGTGGTCTGCCACTGGAGCCCGTCTGGGTCTGAGTGTGCCCAGAAAGGGGCCATGGTGCACTTGATCTTCCCCTCAGGGTCCATTTCAATGTCCCACCAGGAGAGAACCACCTGAGCTCGGCCAGATGCCAGAGGTTCAAACTGCCTGCTATGGCAGGCTGCT
>CAUYPO010031474.1:0-10837 GCA_963574435.1 Cheirogaleus major | reverse complement strand
AGGGTTAGAGGTATGCCCTTCCCCTCCACAATGCTCACTGTATCCCTCAGATGTGGGTCTACCCCCACAACCCCCGAATCCCTGGTGAACACCACCACCATTTGAGCACCATAGTGTTAATCAGTCAGTACCAATTTGATGGCGAGTGCATGTGGAGCCCATTCTTCCGTTCTTGTGTCACCTCACTTCGGATAATGGGCTCAAGCTCAATCCAGGATAATATAAGTGGTGCTAGCTCACTGTTGTTTCTTAAAATTGAATAATATTCCATTGTAAACATATACCACATTTTAATAATCCACTCATGAATTGATGGGCACTTGGGTTGTTTCCACATCCTTGCAGTAGTGAATTGTGCTGCCGTAAACATTCAGGTGCAGATGTCTGTCTTTGCCTATTTTTTGATTGGGTTGTTATAGTTGCTGAGTTGTAGAAGTTCTTTACATATTCTGAATATCAGTCCCTTATCAGATGTGTGATTTGTAAATACCATATAACGATGTTTCCAATGGTGATCCCATAAAATTATAATAGAGCTAAAAAAATTCCTATCACCTAGTGCCATTGTGACTTACCATTGTGGTACAATTGATTACAGTATTCACTATAGTAACCTGCTGTATAGGTTTGTAGCCTAGGAGGAATAGGTTATACCATAGAGCCAAGGTATGTGGTAGGCTAGGTTTGTGTAAGTACACTCTGTGATGTTTACATGATGACAAAATTGCCTAGTGTTGCATTTGTCAGAACTTATTACCTGTTATTAAGTAGTGATGCATGACTGGTATTTCCTTCCATTCTGTTGGTTACATTTTTACTCTGTTTCTGTCAAAAATACTATTAGGATTTTGATAGGACTCGTAATGATTCTGCAGATTGCTTTGGGTAGTATTGACATCTTAACATTAAATCTTCCAATCCATGAATAAGGGATGTCTTTTTAAATATTGGTGTTATCTTTAATTTTATTCAGGATGTTCTGCAGTTTTCATTGTCCAAGTCTTTTGTCTCCTTGGTTTAGCCCTAAGTACTTTATTCTTTTTGGTGCCATTGTACATGGAATTGTTTTTTAAATATCCTTTTAGGATTGTTCTATTATTAGGGTATAGAAATGCAGCTGATTTTTGTGTGTTGATTTTGTATCCTGCTGTTTTCCTGAATTCTTTCATTACAGCAATTTGTTTTGTGAAATCTTTTAGAGTATTTGTACATGTAAGATCATACTCTCTGCAAACAGCTGTACATATTTATTTCCAATTTGGATGCCTTTTATTTCTTTTTCTTACTAATTACTCTGGCTAGGACTTTAACTGCTGTGTCGAGTAGAAGCGATGACAGTGGTCATCTTTATTTCTGAACCTAGAGGAAAAGCTCTCAGTCTTTCATCATTGAGTATGATGTTGGTTATAGCTTTTTCATATATGGCCTTTGTTATGTTGAAGTAGTTTTTTCTTATTAATGGTTTCTTGACTATTTTTTTTTTATCTTGAAAGGGTATTGAATTTTGTCAAATGTTTTTTCTGAATCACTTAAGATGGTTATTTATTGATGGATAACTTAGATTGATTCTTTATCCTGCTGCTGTGAATAGCGCTGCAGTAAACATGGGGGTGCAGGTATCCCGTTGATATACGTATTTCCTTTCCTTTGGAAAAATACCCAATGATGGGATTGCTAGATCCTGTAGTAGTTATGTTTTTAGTTTTATGAGAAATGTCCATACTGTTTTCAATACCGTGTTTCCCGAAAATAAGACAGGGTCTTATATTTATTTTTCCTCAAGAAGACACCCTAGGGCTTATTTTCAGGGGATGTGTTATTTTTTTTAAGTACCATACAATAATCTACATTTATTCAAATATAGTTAAGTCATCTTCTTCTGGAACATTATCATACCTCTCCAAACCCTGAATTCCATCCTGAATTTCTTGCGACTCTATTTACTTTAGAACCATTGGCACCAATCTCTCATGTCAAGCAATAGAGCTCTCATGGGGCAGATGAGAAGGGCTGCTCGTCGTCTTTACCGCTCCGTGCGACAAAATGCATGGGTTGTGCAGATATGCTGTGTAGCCACGCCCATCACTAGGTCTTATTTTCAGGGTAGGGCTTATATTGCGCAAATGCTTAGAAATCCTTCTAGGGCTTATTTTATGGGTAGGTTTTATTTTCGGGGAAACATGGTAATGGATGTACAAATTTACATTCCCACCAATAGTGTATAAGTGTTACTTTTTCCACATCCTCATTGGTACCTGTTATTTAAAAAAAAATTCTTTTTGAAACAGGGTCTTGCTCTGTCACCCAGGCTGGAATGCAGTTCATTGCAATTTCAAACCTCTGGGCTCAAGCAATCCTGCCTCAGCCTCCCCAGTAGCTAGGACTGCAGGCGCATGCCCAGCTAATTAAAAAAAAAAAAAAATTGTAGAGACCAGGTCTTGCTATGTTGCCCAGACTGGTCTCGAATTCCTGGTTTCAAGGGGTTTTACTGCCCTCACCTCCTAACATGCTGAGATTACAGGCATGAGCCACTGTGCCCAACCTGTTTTTTGTTGTTTTTTTAAAAATTGCCATTCTAACTGGGGTAGACTGATATCTCATTGTGGTTTTGATTTGCATTTCCCTGATGATTAGTGATGGTGAGCAATTTTTTGTATACCTGTTGTCCATTTGTAACTCTCCTTTTAAGAAATATCTATTCATATCCTTTGCCCACTTTTTAGTGGAATTACTTGCTATTTTCTTTTACTGTTCAGTTTATTGAATTCTTTGTATATTATGGATATTAGTCCCTTGTTGGGTGAATAGTTTGTGGGGAAATATTTTCTCCCATTCAAGAGGTTGTCTCTTAAGTCTGTTGATTGTTTTCTTTGCTGAGCAGATGGTTTGTAGTTTCATATAGTCGTGTCTATTTTTCTTTTTGTTGCCTGTGCTTTTGAGAGCTTAGCCATAAAATCTTTTAACCCATTGTGTTGACTTTTTTTATATGGTGAGAGATATCATTCTTATTTTCATTTCATTCTTCTGCATATGGATAACCAGTTTTCCTAGCAGCATTTATTGAAGGAGGTGTCCTTTCCTAATGTTTGTTCTTCGTGACTTTGTTGAAAATAAGTTGTCTGTAAATATGTGAATTTATTTCTGGGTTCTCTGTTCCATTGGTTTACTTATTTGTTTTTATGTCAATACCATGCTGTTGTGGTTACTAGGGCCTGTTATTGTATTTTGTTAAATAGGTTTTCTATCCTTTTGGTTTTCTCCTCACCCTCTGAAACACCAATAATTTGAATATTAGGTCACTTTATGGTGTCCCATATGTCACAAAGGCTTTGTTCATTTTCATTTATTCTTTTTTTGTCTGACTGGATTATTTCAAAACACCTATCTTAAAGTTCTGACATTCTTTCTTTTGCTTGATCTTGTTTATTGTTGAAGCTCTCAGATGTATTTTATAATTTACTCAATGAATTCTTCAGTGCCAGGATTTCTGTTTGGTTCTTTTCTTATAAATTTCTCATTCATATCCCAAATTGTTTTTCTGATTTCTTTGTATTGTTTATCTGTGTTCTTTTTTATCTCACTGAACTTCTTTAATATCATTATTTTGAATTCTTTTTCTGGCATTTCCTAAGTTTTATTTTTATTGGAGTCTATTGCTAGAGAATTATTGTATTCCTTTGGAGATGTCATATTTCCTTGCTTTTTCTTGTTTCTCTGTCCTTAGGTTGATACCTGTGCATTTGGTATAATAGCTGCTGCTTTCAGTTATTTGGTTGGATTTTGTAGGGGAAATCATTTATTGCACGGGTATCTACGGTGTTGGTAGGGGTGGGGCCCTTTGGTTTTGATTCTGGGTGCGTGCAGTAGTGTAATAGCTGCATCATTTCTTCAGCTAGCACTAGTGGTGTCTGATTTCCTCAATGGTTTAGGGTATGGTTGTTAGTGAAGGCTAAGGTGAGGTTTTGCTGGGGACTGGGATACCAAGTGGGCCAGTCCTTGGTCCAGTGGCAGGCCGAGTGTGCCTGTTCTTGCACCGCAGGGTGACATATGCAGGCACTGATTATAGTAGATCCAAGCAGGCAAATTCTTCGGCCCCCAGGCAGCTTGCTCCAGTGCTGGCAGTGACAAGGGTGGGCCCCTCAAGGAACTCTGGACAGCATGTGTGGTGTGAGTGCTGGCAGTAGTTGTAGTGGTAGTGGCAGGCTGGGCGTGCCTGTCCTTAGGCCCTCAAGAGAAGTGCACAGGTGCCCATGGTGGTAGACAAGACAGGGCCATCTCTATGCCCCCAGGCAATGTTCTTGGGTACTGGGAAGGGGTGTGTTTGTGGTGCTAGGCCAGGAGGGTCTGTCTTCAAGCCCCCTAGTGGTGGACAGGGGGTGGGTGATCCCAGGACCCCAGAGGAGTACTCATGTGAGGATGCCTATCTTTTGGGCATGTGCAAATCCACTGTAGCCCTACTGCTGGAGGGGATGGGGTTGCTGTTAGTAGCAGCAGCCCCGGGCTGGTAGGATTCAGGCTCTGGGGAGGACACACTTCAGCTTCCTTTGTCCCAGGGACAGCTTTCTTAGTGCATTGTGCTGTCCATTCCCTGAAGTGTAAGACACTTTGTTGCTTAGGTGCTGGGGTGCTTAGGTTGCCCTGCTGCTATGCTGGGTTCAACTGGCATCATGTCACTGCAGCCCTCTGGGTGAACATGAGGGATGTCGGTGGGGTTCCAGGGATGTGGAGTTGATGTTGGACCCCAGGGCAGAATGCAGTCTAGGGGGATATGAGCTCTCAAAGTGGTGCTGTTCTGTAGCTACTTAGGTCTTGGGGGCTGGGGGAGATGTGGGATCCAGTGTGAGTGCTTCAGCAGTGTTATCATGTAGTCTCTAGGAAGCTCCTTTTGTTAAACTCTGAGTCCATTCTCTTCTGGCTAAGATTACAGGAGTCTGCAGTGAGAATGTGCACTGCTGGGGATCTCTTATTTACCCTTTCCCTGCACTGGGGAGCCTTTCCAGGCTCCAGGCCAATCCTGGCTCCAAGCCAATCCCAGCTGAGCAGGCAGGTTGTCTTGTTTCTTTCTTCTTTCTTGCCTTAGGTGCTTCTTGTCACTTCTCTGTTGAATTCCAGTGTTCTCTTTTAGGTACTCTATTTGAAATGTGATCATCTACTTCCTATTTTGATTCTTTGTGGAGTAGGTGAGTACCAGATGACTCTAGTCAGCCATTTTGAAGTCCCTCCTCTAGTTTTGTTTTTGTCGACTGTGCTTTTGAGATCTTATCCAAAAAAATCCATGCCCATACCAACATGATGAATCATTTAACCTCTGTGTTTTCTTCTAGTAGTTTCATAGTTTTGGGTCTTACATTTGAGTCTTTAATCTTTTTTGCATTGAATTTTGTACATGGTTAGGGATAAGGGTCTAATTTGCATTCTTTTCGATGTGGGTATGCAGTTTTTCCAGCTCCATTTATTAAATAGACTTTCCTTTCCCCAGTGTGTATTCTTGCCACCTTTGTTGAGAATCAGTTGGCTGTTAGTGCATGGATTTCTTTTGGAGCTCTCTGTTCTTTTCCTTTGGTTTATGTGTCTGTTTTTATGCCAGTACCATGTTGGTTTGGTTACTATAGCTTTATAGTATATTTTGCTGTCAGGTAGTATGATACCACCGGCTTTGTTCTTTTTGCTCAAGATTGCTTTGGCTATTCAGGGTCTTGTACAGTTACAGTTCCACATGAATTTTAGGATTGCTGTGAGGAATGTCATTGGAATTTTGGTAGAGGTTGCATTTAATTTCTGTAGATCATTTGGGGCACTTAAAATATGTAGATCATGTGGGCATTAAAAAATATTAATTCCTCCAGTCCATGAACATGGACATCTGTTTATTTGTGTTTTCTTCAATTTCTTTCATTACCGCTTTATAGTTTTCATTGTAGAGATCTTTCACTACCTTCAGTTTATTCCTAGGCATTTTTTAATAGCTATTGTAAATGGGATTGTCTCAGTGATTTATTTTTGAGTTCACTATTAGTGTATAGAGATACTGCTGGCTTTTATATGTTGATGTGGTATACTTGATCTTTACTAGATTTCTTTATTCCAATAGTTTTTTGTTGGTGTCTTTAGGGTTTTCTGTATATAAGATCTGCAAGTAGGGATAATTTGTCTTTCTCCTTTACAATTAATTTCAATGCTTTTAATTCCTTTCTCTTGCCTAATTGCTCTGGCCAGGACTTCCAGTACCATGGTTGAATAGAAGTGGCAGGAGTGGACATCCTTGTCTTATTCCTGATCTCAAAGAGTGAAGTAGACTTTCTTTTTAAAAATTACTTTTAGACCAGACATAGTGGCTCATGCCTGTAATCCCAGCATTTTGAGAGGTCAAGGCAGGGGGACCTCTTGGGCCCAGGAGTTTGAGACCAGCTTAGGCAACATAGTAAGACCCCATCTCTACAAAAAATAATTTTAACAAATTAGCTGGTTGTGGTGGTGCATGCCTGTAGTCCCAGCTACTCGGATACTGAGGTGGGAGGATCCCTTGAGCCCAGGAGGTCAAGGCTGCAGTGGGCTGTGATCACGCCACTGCACTTCAGCCTGGGAGATAGAGTGAGACCTTATCTCTGGGGGAAAAAAATTACTTTTAAAACTTTCATTTTTTTATTATGAAAGATACATATGACTATTATATAAATTTACAAAAAATGGGGAAAAAAATTTTTTAACTGAAGTTATTTCACTAGGAAAAATTTAAAAACACAAAATCATCCACAATCCCCAAATCCAGAAGTAACCTTGTTAACATTTTGTGTATTTTCTTCTGGTCTTTTTTTCTAAGCATATATCAAATATTAACTAGGTTGAGATTATTTTATGCATATAGTTTTATAACTTTATTGTATTTACTATGATATTGTCTGCATGTTTACTTATTTTTAAAGTCTATATAATTATCATTTGGTTGGCTACATCATAATGCATAATAATGCACAATATACCACCATGTAAGCATTTTCTTCTATTTATGGACATTTGATTGTTTCCTCTTTATTATTATTAACATAAATATTCTGTATGTGTATTTTTGTACATAAGAAGTTGTCTACATACATGATTATTTAATTAGGATAGAGTTCTAGAAGTGTGCTGGATCAAATGGCACAAGAACATTCAAAGCTCCAGATATATTTGGCCAAATTTCTTTCTAGAACAGAAGGTGGCCCCAACTTATACTCCATTATCCAGGTTAAACTTTCTTTTTATGTAGCCTAAACTTTTAAAGGGCTTGCTTAATTTCATCCAGACACTAAACCCATAAGCTGCTGATAATTTGAATCTAGGCTTCTTTCTATGGTTCATGCTAATCAAATAACTCAGGCAAACGCATGCACAAAAGGGGTGAGGTGGGTGAAGTACATAAGAGGCAAAAGGCAAGGAGGTGTTTGCACAACCCAGAGAATGAGTGACTCTCTCAATTTTGTTCCCTATGTACCTTACTTGCCTCACCCTAGTCTCCATCCTAGCAAATAATTCATGTGATTTCTCAACATTTCCATGGGAGGCACATCGAGGTGGGACCCACCTTTGCGAATCATGCAGGGTAAAAATCAGAATGCCAGCACTTTTGGCAATGTTTCTAGAATGAATCAAAACTTACCATCTCTCCTCTTCTCCCTAGAAGAATGGAAACAACCTGTCTACACTACAGGCCCCAGGACAAATGCCAGCTCAGGCTCTGGGAGGGTAACCTGATCCTACTAGAAGCCAGAAGTACCATTATCATATGTTCTTTGTCATGCTATAGAATCCACATTTATTCTGAAGGTGAGGAGGATCTGAATGTTTTCAGTGGATTTCAATTGCAGAGAGATTATGCTTGCTTGCTCGGCAGTATGATGGATGGGTGGGGAGGGTGCTTTAGTAGAGACGAGAAAGTAATCGGGAGTCTGTGCCTGAGACCAGCTAAGAGCTGATGAAAGGCTCAGCTGGGATAACAGTGGAATGGACAGCTAGGAGGGTAGATCTGAGAGCTTTTAAGGAGCTGGAATTTGCAGAATTTGATTAGCTTCAGGGTGAGAGTGTAGTTTAGGGTGAATGTCCAACAGGTATTTGGATTGCGTGACTGGGCAGATGGTGGTGCCAGGGAAGGGGAGCAGCCGGAGGAGGAGGTTTGGGGGTAAAGATGATGAGTTTGGTATGAACATATGAACCTAGATGTGCTTGCAAGATAGCTAGAGACCGCTGTCCCGTCCACAGGAAGCGATGTAGGTCTTCGGCTCCGGAAGGAAATTGGGCCTGGAGCTGCAGATTTAAAGGGAGTCCTTGTAGACGGTGGCAGATGAGGTGACTGGAGAGAGCATGGAGCATGAAGTAAGAACAGGATCAAGGGCAGACCTTGGGGACAGCAGCATTTAAGGAGAAGACAGAGGAAAAGGACTCAGTGAAGGAAGCTGGAAATGAGGGACCAGAGAAATAGGCGTAGTACTGGAATAGAGAGGTGTGGAGGATGTTGTGAGGGCCATTTATTTGACAGTTGCCAAATGCGTATTACAGGGCAGGTGCCACATAGGTCTTATTTTAAAGAACTGGCTCACATGTTAATGGGCACGGCAAGTCTGAAATCGGCGGGACAGGCAGGCTGGAAATTCTGGCAGGAGTAGGCGCGGCGGTCTCGAGGACGAAGGTCAGCCTGGAAGCAGAATCTCCTTCTTCAGGAAACCCCAGTGTTTTCTCTAACGGCCTCCAGCTGATCGCATGAAGCTCCCCACATTAAGGAGGGTAATCTGCTTTACTTAAAGTCTACTGAGGGAAATGTCAATCACATCTTAAAAATCCCTTCACAGCAACATCTAGTCTGATGTTTCACCAAAAACTGAGTACCATGGTCTAGCCAAGTTGACAGATAAAATTAACCGTCACACATTCTAGAGAACATGATTTGAAAGGCACATTATTAGTTACCAAAAATCCACTTAGTAGGGAATCAAAGGAGATGAACTATTTACACCCAAGGAAAAATACAGAATAGTCATTATGTGAAAAAATACACAGCCTCTATGAAAATTCAAGAAATGCAATATAAATAACATGAGAGCATCCTTATTAAATAAATAAAAATTAAACGCCCCCTTCCCCCGCCAGGGGTGCTGATGGGGGCTGTGTGGAAACTGACACCGCATCCGGGCTCTGTCAGGGCACCTCGGTGAGCAGGACTAGAGCTGCCAAGCGCCTCTCACCTCTCAGGGATGCCGCCACCTCTGGAATAGACTTGAGAGTCCTCACAGCTACCTCTTCGCCTAGTTCCTTATTTCACAGCTAAGGAAACAGACCTGGAGAGATGAAGCTTGCTGAGTCTCCCACCAGTGAGAAAAAATGGGGTTCAGGGCAGCGTGCTGACTACCTGCCTGCCTGCCGCCCTCCTGCTCTGCCAGTTCTGTGCAAAGAAGCTTTACTTTTAAAAATTAGAATTCTCGACATTGGCTGAACATTGCAATCAGCGGAGGAGATTTGAAAACTATTGATGGCTAGGTCCCACCCTCAGAGGTCCTGATGTAATTGGTGTGGAGTGTGGCCTGGGATTTTTTAAGCTCCTCACGTGACTCCAATGTGCAATCAGAGCTGAGCGTTAGATGATCTCATGCTATCACATTCGCCATCCTGAGCAGCAACTCATCCTTTTTACTCTTTCCAATGTGAAGACCATTCTCCGATGGAGAGTATCAAAGTAAAACTGGATTCTGTTATCAGAATCTCAGCCTTATTGTAACTGTTAACATTGCTTTATCTTCTCCATGCAGTACATTTCCTCCTCCCAGCTCTTCAGGCTCAGAATGCAGCCAGAAAGAATTCTGCTTGTCTTCAGCGTGTCTCTTGAGTCTTGCTTCATTTAGAACTAGGCCTCCTTGCTGCATTTCTTATGGGTCCAATTAACTCTTTGGAATATACCGTTGGGTTTGGGCTTCTCCTTCCAAATTTTGCACGTGTCTTTGTAAAATCAGCTGTGCACACTGTTCAGGGCTTACAGAGATGTGTAAGATAGAGTCCCTCCTCCACTGGGCTGACAGTGCAGTGACTGGGATAGTCAGAAAGCCCATGCCACACAGGAAGTTGCATATTCTAATGAAAGCATGTAAGGGAAAGAAACATCAGATTCAGTGGGAAGGAGAGAAGCCTAGAAACACTTCTGGGAGGAGGTAGTATTTGATCTGGGAGTGCGTGGAGTCGTCTGGGTAAGGAAGAGTGAGAAGAACAGTGGGAAGGACCTGCAAGAAGTTGGGGACAGAGTGGGCACTGAGGCTGGGAAGGCCTTATGATGGTCCTCATGCGGCTTTTGCTATGAGGGTGAGAGTCTTGAGGGGCGAAGTGACATGATTGTGATTTTCATTTCATGGTGTTGGTGTGATGGTTGGATTAGAGATGGGCAGGACCAGAGGCAGGAAAGCCTGCTGCCTTCCCTGCGGTAAGCAATGACACATAAGGCAGTGGGAGTGGGGATGGAGAGGAAAGTTCTGGGAGAGGGGTTTTGAGGCAGAGGCTCAGCCAGGACTGGCTGGCTGACTGGCGTGGGTGGGGCCCCATCTGGCCTTTTCTGGGTCTTTATGCATATTAGAAAAAGGCACCCCTATGAGCAGATACACCTCCAAACCATGAACTTAGGGCTGGACATACCCAACTGTTCTCAGTGGCCCTGGATGAGGGCATAAAAGGACACCTGGATGTCCTAGGTGTCTTGGACTACATAGAAGGACTTCTTTCTTTGGCTGTTACAGATGCCAGGAAGGAAAGATCATTTTCTTTCTTTCTTTTTTTTTCTTATTTCAAAATATTAGGGGGGTACAAATGTTTTTGTTACATG
>CAUYPO010031473.1:0-48385 GCA_963574435.1 Cheirogaleus major | reverse complement strand
AGGAACTAACCTTGGGTCTGGGGGGTATAAAAATAAAGCGACCAGTGCATTGGGCACTCGAGTCATGTGAAGTCTTTATGTGTGTCTGTGTCGTTCTTTATGTTCTGTGTTCCTCCCCCGTCCTGTAATTGGGCCACGACAGACATGCACATGCACATAGGGGAGACCATGTGACAGGGGACACGAGAAAGCAGCCACATACAGGCCAAGGAAAGCAGCCTCAGAAGCCAAAACTGCCTGCATATGATCCTGGTCTTGTAGCCTCCAGAACTGTGAGAAAATAAATTTCCATTGTTTAAGCCATCCAGTCTCTGATACTTTGTTACAGCAGCCCTAGCAAACGAATACAAGCTTCTTGCTGCTATATGCAGGCTACTCATAGCAACCCATATTCTATCCAGTCCCATCATCTTGGGCCTTAGAACACTTCCAGCAAAAAGGCATTCTTTTTCTTTTTAAATTTCATTAGCTTTTTAAAAAGTATGGAAATTAAACACAATCCCTTCAGAAAAATTTTAAAAATTGACAACAATGTAAATCACACTCAATCCTATTAGTCAGACTTTTGCTCATGGTTTAAGAATATATTCCAGAATTCATATCCAGTTACACATATGTGTGTTCTTTTGACTATTTTTTAAACAAAAGGAAAACAGACACATGCTAAAGAACAGAAAGAGTACAAAAGAACATACACTGATGTGCTAAGTATTCCCTCGTAGCCCAGATCAGCAGTCCTATTCTACAGGTAACTTGCATCAGTTTATTTTCTGGCTCTCCAGAAATTTTTTATGCAAATAAATAAACACACATACATGTATCCATTTTTAATGGAACTATTCTCAATCCTGATTTACTTGTATTTAATGGATTTTGCCATATCTGCATAAATAAACTTCATTCTTTTTAATGACCTCGATATATTCCACTGTATGGACGCCTACCATAATTATTTAACCATTTCCTTTATTGATGGGTGTTTAGAGGGTTTCCATTTTTTGCTGGCCCAATACACCATGACCAACCTCACACAGATATCCCTAGGTACATGTACACCTACATTTCTAAGAGAAACTGCTGGAGATTGAATTACTCGGTCAGAGTCTATGCACATTTTTGGCTCTGACAGATGGGGAAGACTATACTTTCCCATCATGACCACACCAATTTCTCTCCCATCTCAAATGTTCTTTGTATAATGTGACATTGACATTTCTCCCACCAAGAAGTCAGTTCTACATTTCCTGTCCCTGAATCTGTGCAGGGCCTAGTAAGGGCTGTAATCAGTAAAATTCAGTGGAAGTGATGCTATGTGACTTCCAAGCAGAGGTAGTAAAAGAATACACCTCTCAGATGGCCAACTGGATGTTCACTTTTGGAGCTTAGCCACCATCTTGTAAGCCTAAGACACATGGAGAGATTACAGCAGATGTTCCATCTAACGGTCCAACCTAAGGTCTCAACTACGAGCCAAGAGCAAGCATCAACTACCATGTGTAAGATAATTCAAATGATTCTAGCCCAGAGTCTTTAAATCTTTCAGCTGAGACTCCAGACTTTGAATGGTAAGCTGTTTCTCCTACCCAGTCTGTATTCCTGACCCAGAGAAACTGTGAGAAATGAGAAATGATTATTGTTGTTTCACATCTCTAAGTTTCCTACTGATACAGTATATATATCTTTCCATGTTAAAAATACAACTCTACTTAACAATTTTAAATTACTATGTAATTGGAATAACATCAGGAAAAGAAAGAATGGAGCAGAGGAAATATGTGAAGTAATAATGGCTGAAAATTTTCCAAAATTAGTGACAGACATCAAACCACAAATCCAGAAAGCTCAGAGAATGCCAAGCAGAATAAATACCAAAATATCCACACCTAGGTAAACCATATTCAAACTGCAGAAAACCAAAGTCAAAGAGAAAATCTTGAAAGAAGACACAGAAAAAAACATTGTACCTATAAAGGAAGAAGAATAAGAATTACAGTAAATTTTCTCATTAGCAACAGTGTAGACAAGAAGAGAGTGAAATGAAATATTTAAAGTGTTGAAAGAAAATATTGTCAACTTAGAATTCTATACCCTTCAATATCCTAGAATTTCTATCCCTTCAAAAGGGATGAGAAATAAAGACTTTTTCAGACAGACAAAACCTGAGAGAATTCATTACTACCAGACCTACCTTCCAAGGAATGATAGAAGTTCTTTAGGGAGAAGGAAAATAATACGGGTCAGAAGCTTGAATTTTCATAAACACAGGAGGACTGACAGAGAAGGAATAAATGATAAAACAGAATCTTGTATTTTTCATAACCTTAGCTTATTTAAAAAAGAACTGCTTAAATTAATAACAACAGTGTATTGGGTGATGATTATAGCACATAAATGAATGAAATGAATGATAGCAATGTCGTAAGAAATGGGTGGAAAGAACTGGGAATGCTTTCTTATAAGGTACCTGCATTATCCACGAAGCAGTATGATGTTATTTAAGGTGGACTTAGATTAGTTTTAAGTTTATACTGAAAACTACAGGGTAACCACTAAAAATTTTTTTTAAATGAAGCATAATTGTTATGCAGAGACAGTAGAAAGGTCCCTGGTTGCCATACTGATATAAATAAATGATTGAATAAAGAAATAAACAGGGAGAAGTGACAATCCTCCACGCTGATTTCCAAATGATATACAAGGAGGAGGAGCATAACTCACCACTCCTTGAGTGTGGGCTGTACATAGAGCCTTCCTTCCAAACAGTACCACATGGGATAGAAAAAGAAAGTAATTTCATAAAAGAGAAACCTGACAAACACTACCTTAGTCAGGTGATAAGGTCAACATTGATAGTGACAAGTCATGTAATTAACATGTAATTTTGGTATGATGTGATGAAAATGATACTTTACCTCTGTGGTCTTCCTCCCCCAAACTCATAATCCCAGCCTAGTAATGAGAAAAATATCAAACAAATCACAACAGTAAGGCGGTCTAGAAAATATCTAACCAATACTCCTCAAAGCTATTATGGTCATTATAAATGAAGAAAATCTGAGAAACTGTCACAGCCAACAGAAACCTAAGACATGAAAACTGAATATCACATAGTGTCCTGGATGGGATCTGGAACAGAAAATGGACATTAGGTAAAAGCTAAAGAAATACGAATATAGACTTTAGTTAATAATAATGTATTTTTTTTTTTTTTTTTTTTTGAGACAGAGTCTCACTCTGTTGCCCGGGCTAGAGTGCCATGGCATCAGCCTAGCTCACAGCAACCTCAAACTCCTGGGCTCAAGTGATCCTTCTGCCTCAGCCTCCCAACTAGCTGGGACTACAGGCATGCACCACCATGCTCGGCTAATTTTTTCTATATATTTTTAGTTGGCCAATGAATTTCTTTCTATTTTTAGTAGAGACAGGGTCTTGCTCTTGCTCAGGCTGATTTTGAACTCCTGACCTTGAGCGATCTGCCCGCCTCGGCCTCCCAGAGTGCTAGGATTACAGGCGTGAGCCATCACACCCGGCCTATAATAATGTATTAATGTTGGTCTACTAGTTGTAATGAATATGCCATACTAATGAAAGATGTTAATAATAGGGTACCTGGGTGCAGGGTATATGATGACCACGCAATTTCTCTCTAATCTAAAACTGTTATAAAAAATTTAAGATTTTTCTTTTAAAAATAGTGACAATACCCAAAAAAAGGTACCGATTTACTGCAAAAAAGATATAATTAACAAACTATGACTATTAAGCAATCAATAACAAATTCCATGTGCCTTTCCCCAGATGATAAATTAAAAATTAAATGGAAACCTTTTCCAAAAATTATGTTTTGTTGTTTAATTTTTCTAACAGTAGAGATAAATCTGTCCCTCAGTACGCTTAATCAGGACAGAAGTTGAGATTGGATATTACCACTGAACTGACTCAAATGGGGTAATGAGGCCTGTGATTGGGTCACCCTGGATCCCCAAGAGACTTCATCAAAAGTGTTAGGTACTGAATTAGCTATCCACAAAAGACTGCCTCCAAGTTGCAAACTCTTTATCTGCCCTTAACTATAATGAAGTAAGCCTCTCCAGCTTGGGTGTGTAGGAAATCTCAGTGAAGAGTCCTACCTTTGGGCAGAGGGTGACCCAGATAATAACCGGTATTGTTTCACACTGCATTTTGCAGCTCTTTATATTTCACTTTCCTGAAATGTCCATCTCCTTGTAATTAAAGAGAGTCAAAGTCAGGTCTAGCCTAGTGAGGAGAAGCATACCAAATTTGGCAGGTTCTAAAATAATGCTGCTGCTGCTGCTGATACTAGCAATAGTGACAGCCAGCTTTACTGAGATTTCAATAAGAACCATGCACTGTTCTCTGCGTTTTACATATAATTTCTCAGACCATAATGCTAACAGCATAGACTGTCTTGTCTGGATTCAAAAGCCAGTTGTATGACCTTGATCAAGTTACTTGCTTCTCTGTGTCTCAGTTTCCTTATCTATAAAATTCAGTCCTCTTATAAGGATCAAATGAGTTAATATGTGAAAAGAATAAATATTTTGTACATAGTAATACATAGCATCTGGCACACAGTAATGTTTGTAATTACTACTGTTGTTATGCTCACACCAACTCACTGAGGTATATATGTTATTAACCCCACTTAAATTAAGGAAATGAAGCACAGAGAGATAAAATAACTTGATCATAGTCACATGCCTAACTTGGATCTGAAGCCATGAAGTCAAATTCCAAAGTCCACATTTTTAACCTATAGGCTACCACTACTTTTTGGAAAAGCAGTAAGTGAAAAACAGGTTTTGGGGTATAGCAGAACAGAAAATCTGCACAAAGTAGGGAACCAGGAAAGAGAGCCAGTGTTGGGGGAAAGATGGGACTTCCACATGGAAACATTTAATAAAGGTTTGGGAATGACGAACTGGAACTCTATGAAAAAGGTCAGGTCTGAGGACAGAAATTTGGGGAAGATATTCAGAAAGCTGAGGGATAAAGTAATTAAAACAGATCTCAACACGGAAAGAACAAGAAAAAAGAGTCCAGGCAGAGAGTTTAAAGCAGTAGAAAAATAAAAATAATCAGAGGAGATAGAGGCATTGATTAGTCAGATAAGATGGACATTTAGGCCAGGCACAGTGGCTCACACCTGTAATCCTAGCACTTTGGGAGGCTGACGCAGGAGGATCTCTTGAGCCCAGGAGTTCAAGACCAGCCTGGGCAATACAGTGAGACCCCATCTCTACAAAAATAAAGAAAAAAATAGTTGGGCATGGTGACACACATCTGTAGTACAAGCTACTTGGGAGGCAGAGGTGGGAGGATTGCTTAAGCCCAGGAGTTTGAGGCTGCAGTAAGATATGATTGTACCAATGAACTCCAGCCTCAGGACAGACCAAGACCCTGTCTCTTAAAAAAAAAAAAAGAAAAAAAAAAAAGAAATAGAGAGACATTTGGACAGTGTAACATTATAACTACACCAGGCAGAGGAAGGCTCCAGGCCTATGTCCTCCCAGTGCCAGCCTCAAAGCCCAAGCCAAGCTGACTCCTTCTGGGATGCCCTTAGTCCTCCTGAACCCCCAATATCAGTTCTGGCCCTCAGCATCAACTCAAAATGCCTCCACTTCTGGGATGTTTCCCCTGAACCTACTTGGACATTTAATCATATTTCCTAAGATCAGTACCATGAATTCCCTGAAGAAGGAAATAATTTCTTCTTTTATGTACAAAGGATCCTGTACAAAGTCAGTGTTCAGTAAATGTTTACTGAAGGTATCTTTTGGCCTTCCCATGTCTTCGCCCACAGTGTGACTATATCCTCTGTGAAGTCAAAACCTGTCTAATACCCCCTATTCCTCACCATGCACTATTGTAGCAGGAAGCACATATGTTCAGAGATGACTCAAATTTTGGTCACAAAGTGAGTTTGGGGTAAGTTAAAAATGTTCTGGAAACAAAAGAGGCACATTCCTCAGCAGCCCCTGGATATGCCTAGGATCCTGGGGAAAACTTTTGAGGCTCTGGATTATCCACTGTTTTCGCTGGATAGAAAAGTACCTGGACAAAGTATGGAAACATGTCCACCATCTTTGAATCCAGAAGACAATTTACAAAAAGACAAACTTTACTTACGGTCACCTGAGTGGGCAACAAATCCACAGCCATTACTTCCTTCTTAGTTTTTCGCTCAAGGTAAATCTGGAAAGAAAAAAAGATGTCATGAGGAACTAAAGGATGGCTTGAAGAGAATGGCCATCAACTCCCAACAAAGCCACCCCACATAAATGATGCTAACCAAGCAGAAAGAGTATTTACCAAGCCGATTTGCCAACCTCCATCCCTTCTCTGTATTAACCAGACCTCTAATTTCTATACATTGATGCTGTAACCTCCACCTTAGGGCCTATTAGCTACCTCTAAGCAAACTATGACTCACCCATAGATATCTAGAGTCCTTAGATAGCTTTAAACTATACACCTAGCAGTCACAGTGAATGTGAATTTCTTGGGGCTGCCCCCTTTTAAACTCAGCTAGCCTGATCTAAGCTCGTTTGCCTTGCCTCACCCTTTCCTCCCCGTGCAAACCAGAAAAGAGGCTGGCCCACATTCCCCCCTCTCTCTGCCTCCTGACTGACCCCAGTGCTTGGCCCTTCCACGGAGCACTGTGTTCTTCCTAAAGAACTGTAAATATAATACAACCTGTAAAGTTTCCCAGCCTCTCTCTCTAGATCTGGGTCTGGGCTTATCATACCTTACCCATGATTAAAACACCTTACTATGATTAAAACACTGCCCCCACCCAAGTCACACCAGATTGTTGTTCCATTGCCCCTCCTAAATACATACTCCACAGGTGCCACCTCTTATAGCATCCACAGCCGGAAACAGCTCCCCATACACGCCCCCCAAGTGGGAAAGGGTAGGCACCCCGCCTGCCTAAGAGACCAAGGGAAGAAGATGCCTGGATGAGTCAGGCAAGTGTCAGTCACCTGCGCTGACTCTGCCTGAGCCTGCAGTGGCCGCCTCCGGGTGCCGCCCTGGCTTGAGCCCAACGCACCAACTCTGCCTAGTTCCTCTCCAGCGGGCCTGCCTCAGCCAGGCAGAGAGAAGCTGCGGTGGAAGTACTCACAGTTACTCTATGATGCACGCCTCCTCCGCGCCAGGAAATCGTGAGTGCTTCCCAGATATTATTTTTAATCTTCACAACTACTCTATAATAATAAATACTGCTGCCCCATTGTACACATGTGAGGGAGACTGAGAACTAGGGAGCTGGGACCTGCCCAAAGTCACCAAGACCCCAGTTAAATTTTGTCAAATTTCCTGGCCACTCTCGGCCTCGGTTTGTTCATCTGTAAAATGGGAACAGTGCACAGCCAACCTATCTGTTATCTGAGGTTTAGTGAGTTAACTCACTTAAGGCACTAGACTACTGCCTGGCATGCCTACGGTTCTCCGTAGGTATTAGCTATTGTTTGTTATTACCTCTGTTTCACTAAGGAATCTCAGAAAAGCAGCCACAAAGGACTGACAGACACGCGCCCCACAGGTCCCGGGCAAACCTAGCTCACCTGGCAGGGGCGCTCCCTCCCCGCAGGCCTCCCGGGGGCCGCGCGACGCCCGCAGGGCCGGGCTGCCCAGGCCGCTCGCCGCCCAGCGCCTCGGAACCCCAGGCCGAGCGGCTCCGCACGCCGCCCCACTCGCCCGGAGGGAGGCGCGGGCTCCGACTGCGGCCCAGAAGAGGCAACCGGGAGCGCCTCAGCCCCAAGTGGACAGGCCTTGCGGAGCCAGGATGGCCGCACCACGACCCCAGACAAAGGCCGCGAGCGTCCCCGCACACCCGCAGCCCCCGGGAGAACTACGACTCCCGGCATGCCTCGGGCCCCCGCCGACTACGCTTCCCAGAGGGCCCCGCGGTGCGCCCGGCGACTTCCGAGAGAGAACAGCGTGCGCCCGCGCGAGCACGTGTGCTGCTGTGCGCGGCGCTGCGCTTCGAAGGAGCGCGCGGGCTGCGGTCAGGCTGGTGGTCTGCACCCGGGCAGGTGGTCTCCCCCCGCTGCTGGCGCTGCCTAATTCAGCGGGCGGGCGTGTTTTGTCAGCAGGCAGAATGATTTGGAAAAACAAAACCTGATTTTTTTTTTTTTTCGCGACGGGCTCTCTGTCTGGAGCCCGCGCAGGAGTGCTGTGGCTGACCGTGGCTCACTGCAGCTCCTGGGCTCGAGCGATGCTCGGCCTCGGCCTCCCAGGGCGCTAGGATCACAGGCGGGAGCCCCCGCGCTGGCCAAAACCCGACTTTAGACGCCTTAAGTGCGCCGTGGCTCCCACCATTAGCGCTGATTTTTTAAAATCATTTTAATGCGTACCATACACGGAAGGTAACATATGCACAGTACAGTTTTTAGAATAGTAAAGTGAATACCCACATACCCGATACTTGGCTTACAAAAGAAAACTTAACCAGAATTTTGGAAGCCTTGTCCACAATGCCCTCATTTTCCTGAATTGCGTACAGTATTCCCTTGTTTAGTTTGATGATAATTCCATATGCATCTGTCCCTAAACGTTAAACGTTTACTTTTGCAAGGTTTTTTGATCTTTATGTAAACAAAATGTGCTCTCTCTATATATATTCTTTGGTGACTTATATGTTCAACACAAACACCTTTAGATTCATCTATCTTAATATGTACAAAGTTCATTCATTTTCATTGCTGTATAGGATTCCATTATTCATTTATTCAACAACAGCAAAAACATATCGAACGCCTATCTTGTGCCTGGCATTGTTCTGTATGCTAGAAGTACACCGGTGGGCAAAACTGGCGAAACCTGAGCGCACGTGCAGCTTGAATTCTACTGGGGGAGAAAGAAGAAAGATTATAAACAAGAAGACTATCATGAGCCATTATTTCTGTGAAAAAAAAAAGAAGAAGAAGAAATATGTTTTGAGTTAGTGTGAAGGAGACCAAAATGTTTCACCCCAAAATATACTTCTTTGACATATTTTGAGATGGCTATTCATAGAGCTTACAGGCAGGAATAGCCCTGCAAAGCAGTGTTTTGTGGAGGAGACTTGTATATAGAGAGGAAATAAAGTGAAGTAAACAACAGATGTGAACAAGCTGGCTTTCTGAACAAGCTCCCTTGTCCAGATCTAGGAAAGATTTACTGAGAGTTTGACACCTTTGAAAATCTGACAAGAGAAACTTTAACCACAGGCTACCATCTATTCTCAGAGGGCTGCTACCTCTGAGGTTCCGTCTGCATAACCAGACCACCTCTTCTCCAGATATTTCCTCTTCTCTCCCTCTGATAACCTGTCTTTGCCATGATCCAAATTCTTTCTGTAACCTCGAGATGGTATAAAAGTGTCAATCCTTGCCTTTATCTGAGTTTTTATATTTTGTATGAGCCCTGTGCTCATATGCATGTTAATAAAACTCATATGCTTTTTCATCTTGTTAATCTATCCGTTTGTTTTATAGATTTAAATTATCAAAACTTCAGGGGAAAAATTTAAACTTCCTCACAAGTGCTAACAAGAATAAGAAGGAGAACAGTAGGGGGCGAGGGGGAAGGAGGTTTTGCAATTTTACACAAATTGGCTAAGAAACATTTCACTGAGAAGGTGGTTGAAAGAAAGGCCTGCAAAAGATGAGGAGGGAGGCACATTAAGTATTTGTGGAAAGGCTCAGGCAGAATGAAAAGCAGATTCAAATGTCCTTTGGTAGGAGCATGCCTGGCCTGCTGAAAAATCAATAAGGATATGTCACAGCCAACCAGGTACATTGCCTGCTGCTCAAAAGGAAGCCAGTACACAGAGACATCAGGATCTATAGTGGAGAAAGACACCATGTGAGGAGATGGAGGAATATCTCAAATCCATCTCTCTGAGAATTTGGGAGAAAGGGTTTTTAAAGGTACTTTGGTGGTCAAAGAGCTAGGGAATTGGGTCTGCTGATTGGCTGGGGATAAACTCATAGGATTGTGAAGTAGAAATTGTCTTCTCGTGCTGAGTCAGTTCCCAGATCTCAAGACCAGTTGAGTTGGTTCCTTGGGCCACTCGTCTTGTTGTGTCAGTTGGTCCACCAGAATGCAGTGTCTGGAAGGTATTTCAAAGACCTGCCTTAGGTTTCACAAGAGTGATGATATCTGTGGGAGCAATGAAGAAAGCTCTTTATGACCATCAGCTATGTGACTCTTGAGTAGTAAACAATTATATGAAAGCAAGCTAGGGGACAATGGTTGGTGTTTATATGTGTATGCATGTATGTGTGTGTGTGTATATATATACATATATATATATAATTATGGTATACCTTTGCAGAATTTGGGCCCCTACCACTGTTCCCACCTTACAGCCTTTTATTAATTTTTTAAAGGGCACTTTCAGATTCTGTTGATGAAGCAGAAATGAAAAAGAGAGAGTAACAGGAGACCAGAGGCAAGGGGGCCAAAATATGTAGGCTCTTATTGGATTTTATGTCACTGGATTTTACTCTGAACGAAATGAGAATGCTCTGAGCAGTGGAGACTGACGAAGACTCTCTCCTTGACCAGACTTCAGTAAGGCTCCTTTAAGCCCTCTTTTTGACTAGGCATAAACCTTGTCCCTCATCTTATCATTGGCCTGCCAAGCCCAGTGTTTACAAAGAATCCTGATAAGTTAGTTTAGCAAGAATCCTACCCCCTTGATATCTGGTCATCCTTAATATCTGATAGAGTTCATCATCCCCAATCATCGATGTATTAGCAAGAATGCTGCAAGGCCCGTTTAGCAAGAATCCCCTTGCTAGTGATGTCTCCTCTTAGTAATTTCCTGCCCGGCGTGGTGGCTCACGCCTGTAATCCTAGCTCTCTGGGAGGCCGAGGCGGGCGGATCGCTCAAGCTCAGGAGTTCGAAACCAGCCTGAGCAAGAACGAGACCCCGTCTCTACTATAAACAGAAAGCAATTAATTGGCCAACTAAAAAGATATAGAAAAAATGAGCCGGGCATAGTGGCGCATGCCTGTAGTCCCAGCTACTTGGGAGGCTGAGGCAGGAGGATCGCTTGAGCCCAGGAGTTTGAGGTTGCTGTGAGCGAGGCTGACGCCACACCACTCACTCTAGCCCGGGCAACAGAGTGAGACTCTGTCTCAAAAAAAAAAAAAAAAAAAACCAATGAACATGAAGAAATAAAAATTAAAAATACAATGCCATTTACCTTTGCTCAAATAAAAAGGAACTACTTAGGTATAAATTTAACAAAATATATGTAAGGACTTATGCTGAAAACCACAAAACACTGATGAAAGAAAATAAAAGGTCTAAATAAATAGGAGAAAAACTATGGTGTTCATGGTTTAGAAGGCTAAAAACACAGTAAAGATGTCAATTCTCCCCAAATTGACATACAGGTTTAATGCAGTTCCTATCAAATCCCAGCAAGAGTTTTGTAGATACACAAAAGATTATTCTGAAATTCATATGGAAGGCAAAGGAACTCAAATACCAAAACAAATTTGAAAAATAAGAATTATGTGGGAGAAATCACTTTACCTAATTTTAAGACTTATTAAATAGCTATAATAGTCAAGTGTGCTATTTATTCATGGAGGGATAGACATACAGATCTACAGAACAGAAGAGAGACCCAAAAATAAACCAAAACAAGTATAGCAGCCAGCCAAATAAATTTTTTTGGATACAAGGTTTTACTCTGTCACCCAGGGTGGAGTGCAATATTGTGGTCACAGCTCACTGCAGCTTTAAACTCTTGGGCTCAAGCGATCTTCCTGCCTCAGCCTTCCAAGTAGCTAGGACTACAGGTATGTGCTACCAGGCCCAGCTAATTTTTTTTTTTTTTTTGAGACAGAGTCTCACTTTGTTGCCCAGGCTAGATTGAGTGTCGTGGTGTCAGCCTAGCTCACAGCAACCTCAATCTCCTGGGCTCAAGCAATCCTACTGCCTCAGCCTCCCGAGTAGCTGAGACTACAGGCACGCGCCACCATGCCCGGCTAATTTTCTGTATATATATTTTTAGTTGATCAATTAATTTCTTTCTATTTTTAGTAGAGATGGGGCCTTGCTCTTGCTCAGGCTGGTTTTGAACTCCTGACCTCGAGCAATCCGCCCGCCTTGGCCTCCCAGAGTGCTAGGAGTACAAGCGTGAGCCACCATGCCTGGCCAGCAGCTAATTTTTAATTATTTTTTTTGTTACAGATGGGGTCTCACTATCTGTGAGAGACTTGCCCAGCCTGGTCTTGAACTCCTGGGCTTGAGGGATCCTCCCGCCTCCCAGAGTGCTGGGATTATAGGCATGAGCCACAATGCCCAGCCATGACAAAAGCAGAAAAGCAATTCAATGGAGGAAGGTAGTCTTTTCAACAAATGGTACTGGATCAATTAGATATCCATAGGGAAAAAAATGAACTTCAATCTAAATCTTGTATCTCATAAAAATTATCATAAAATGGATCACTGATTTAAATGTTTAACATAAAATCTTTATTTAAAAAAATAGAATAAAGGCCAGGCAAGTGGTGGCTCATGCCTATAATCCTAGCACTGTGGGAGGCCAAGGCAGGAGGATTACATGAGGTCAGGAGTTCAAGACACCAGTATGAGCAAGAGCAAGACTCCATCTCTATTAAAAAGAGAAAAAATTAGCCAGGCGTGCACTTAAAATAAAAAAAATTACCCAGGCATGGTGGTGTACACCTGTAGTCCCAACTACTCAGGAGGCTGAGGCAGGAGAATTACTTGATCTCAGGAGTTTGAGGTTGCTGTGAGCTAGGCTGATGCCACGGCACTCTAGCCCAGGTCATAGAACGAGACTTTGTCTCAAAAATAAATAAAAAAAATTAAAAAATAAAGTAAAATCTTTGAGACTCACAGGTTAGTGAAGACTTCCTTAGACATAACACAAAAAGTGTGATCCATAAAAAAAAATTGATAAGTTGAACTTTATCAAAATAAACAACTTTTGCTTTGCCAAAGACCCAGCTAAGAGGCTAAAAAGACAAATCAAATACTGTGAAAAAATATTTGCAAATCAAACATGAAGACTCAAAACTCAACAATAAAACAAACCCAGATTAGAAGACGGGCAAAAGACATACACAGATATTTCACCAAAGAGGATATATTGATGGCAAACAAGCACATGAAAAGATATTCAACATATTAGTCATTAAAGAAATGCAAACTAAAATCATTATGACATACTGCTACACACCGATTAGAATACCTAATATGAAAAATAGTTACAATACCAATGCTGATTCCAAGAAACTGGATCTTTCATACATTGCAGGTAGGCAAGTAAAATGATAGGGCCAGTCTGGAAAATAGTTTTGCAGAAACTAACATAAAAGAAACCCAGCATTGCACTCCTGGGCATTTATCCCAGAGAAATAAAAACATTGCATTGTCCATGCAAAATCCTGTACATGAATGTTCATAGCAGCTTTATCTCTAATAGCAAAAAACTGGAAAAAAACAAAAATGACCTTCAATAGGGGAACAGCTAAACAAACTGTGATACATCCATACCATGGAATAATACTCTGAAATAAAAAGAAACAAACTACTGATACATGCAACGACTTGGATGGATCTCAGGGCTTTATGAGTGAAAAAAGGCCAGTTTTGAAAGGCCGCATATAGTATGATTTCATTTTAGTAACATTCTTCAAATGACAAAATTATGGAGATGAACTGACTAGTGGTTGCCTGGGGTTAGAAGGGCATGTAGGGGTAGAGTATTACTATATAAGGATAAAATGAAGGAGATCTTTGTGGAGATGAAATAGTTCTGTATCTTGATTTTAGTGGTGGTTACAGAAATTTACACATGAAAAAATGATACAGAACTACACACACACATTGAATCAAGTGCAACTTCCTGGTTTTGATACTATATAAAAATTACATAAGATATAACCACTGGACCTCTCTGCAATATATTTACAACCTTCTGTGAGTCTGTAATTATTTCTAAACAAAAAGTTAAAAAAAAGAAACCAACAAAGAACAGCCAGTGCCAAAATGATACATGGATTGGAAATATCTGAGGAAGATTTTAAAGCAGCTATTATTAAAATGCTCCAAAGAATAAGGGCAAACACTCTTGCAAGGTATGGAAGGATAGTCTAGGCAATAAATACAAGAACCAAATGGAAAATTTAGAATAGAAAAAATACAATAACCAAAATACATACTTGAAGAACTCAATAGCAGCATGGAGATGAAAGAGAAAAGAGTATACTTGAGGATACAACAATAGAAATGATCCCGGGAAAAAAAAAAAAAAAGAAATTATCCAATCTTAACAACAAAGAGAAAAAAATTTCTTTTAATGAACAGAGGCCCAGAGATCTATGGGAAAATGCCAAAAAGTGGAATATTTGTGTCATAAAAGTCTCAGAAGAAAAGGAGAAAGAGTATGGTGCTGGAAAAATATTTTTAAAATAAAGGTCAAAAACTTCCCGTATTTGTTTAAATACATAAACCTACTGATTAAAGAAGCCCAGCAAACCCCAACAGGATAAACCCAAAGAAATCCACTCCCAGACACATCATAATAAAACTGCTGAGCTATAGACAAAGAAAATGTCTTGAGGACATCCAGAGAAAAATGACATATTACTTACAGATGAAGATTAAATAGAATAACAGCAGATTTCTCATCAGAAACCATGCAAAACTTCTGAAAGACATGGGATAACATTTTTTAAATGTCCAAAGGAAAAAAACTGTCAATCTAGAATTCTATGTCTATTAAAAGCAGCACTATCCAACCTTTTTGGCACCTGGGACCAGTTTCATGGAAGACCATTTTTCCATAGACCTGGGGCGGAGATTCGGGGGGAGGGATGGTTTCGGGATGATTCATGCACATTGTATTTATTGTGCATCAAACCCCTCTGCTAATGATAATCTGCATGTGCAGCCACTCCCCAGTGCTAGCATCACTGCCTCAGTGCCACCTCAGATCATCAGGCATTAGATTTTCCTAAGGAGCATGCAACCTAGATCCCTAGCATGCGCAGTTTACAGTAGGGTTCACGCTCCTATGACAATCTAATGCTGCCGCTGATCTGAAGAAGGCAGAGCTTATGGGGTGATGCCAGCGATGGGGAGCAGCTGTAAATACAGATGAAGCTTCGCCAGCTCGCCTGCTGCTCACCTCCTGCTGTGTGCCCAGGTTTGTAACAGGCCACAAGTGTGCGGCCAGTGGGTTGGGGACCACAGATCAAAAGTATCCTTCAGGAATGTAGATGAAATAAAAACATTATAAGTTAAAGGAAAACTAAGGATTCATAGTCAGCTGACCCTGCTGTAAAAGAACTCCTAAAGGAAGTTCTGTAGACAACTATAACATAAAGGGGAGGGACCTATATGGTGGTAAGGTTATTGATTCTAAGTAGACTGTGAAAAATACATATGTTAAAATCCCTAGAGCAACAGCCGTTAAAATACTACACAAAAAATATAGTCAAAAACACATTAGATAAATTAAAATGGAACACTAAAAAGTAAACAAATACTCAAAAGTAGGAAAGAAGAACCAGGAACAAAAACAAAGGAAAGAAGTAAAAAACAAAATGGGAGGCTTAAATCCCAACATATCAATAATTACACTAAATGTGAGTAGTCTTAACACAGTGATTATAAGATCATCAGATGGATTTGCTATGTGTGGTCTGAATGTGTCCCCCAAAATTCATGTGTTGGAAACTAAATCCCCATGCAACAGTGTTGGAAGTGGGGGAATTTTGGGGAGGTATTTAGAGGTCATGAGGGCTCTGCCCTCCTGAATAGATTAAAGCCATTATAAATGGGTTTGATGAAGCCCCTTTTTGCCCTTCCACCTTCTCCCCATGTGAAGACACACCATTCCTCGCCTCTGGAGGACGCAGCTTTCAAGGTGCCATTTTGGAAGCAGAGACTGGACTCTCGTTGGAGAATCAAATCTGGCGGCACCTTGATCTTGGTCTTCCTAGCCTCCAGAACTGTGAGAAAGTAAATTTCTGTTCTTTATAAATCACCCAGTCTCAGGTATTCTGTTACAGCAGCACAAACAAACTAGGGCAGGGTATTTTTAAAATATTCCCATTATGAGTTGATATAAATAACGTTTTTATTAAAACTTTAACTGGTAAGAAGAATGGCATTATCTTACATTTTTACACATCTTTTTGGTGTCTAGCTTAACAGAAGATGGACTCTCATGTCTACTTCTACATTCAATTTGTTGCAATATATTATCTTCATTGAAGTATGAAAATACAACTTCTCATATCCAACAAATGTACAGATGCTCCAATTTATGATGGGGGGAGTTATGTTCTGGTAAATCCATCGTAAGTTGAAAATATTGTTAAGTTGAAAATGCATTTACTACACCTCATCTACCAAACATCATAGCTTAGCCTAACCTCCCTCCAATGTGTTGAGAACACTTACATTAGCCTACAGTTGGGCAAAATTATCTATTCTAACACAAAGCCTATTTTACAATAAAGTGTTGAATATCTCATAATTTATTGAATACTGTACTGAAAGTGAAAAACAGAATGGTTGTACTCAAAGCACAGTTTCTACTGTTTATCACTTTCACACCATCGTAAAGTTGACAAATAATAAAGTGAACCATTGTAAGTCTGGGATTGTCTATAGTTGGAAAAGGGAAGAGTATTTTAAGAGTCTTTTCAAGTAATTGTGGAAATTCTTTGATACTATACCACACTTGACAAGTAGTGTTTCTTAAAGGTTAGCTGCAATGTGAAACCATATCAATGAACTTTTGTACTCAGTTTGCAACATTAAAATTTATTGGTCTATCTTTTATTTACATTGATTAATTTATTTACATTGATTTTATAACATCAATGCATTGGTCATTTAGAAAATACTGGCTCACTGAATTATGCAGCACTTCCCAATGTTGACACATTTCATCATACAATGTAGAAAAATCATATTTATTAATGTCACCAACTACTTCATGGGAAAAGTCTTTAAGCATTGGGAAAGCTGTCAAGTTCACGGTGGCAGATACAAGTTCTCTAAAATTCTAATTTCCACCTAAAAGCTCTAATTTTATCACTGGCAACAAATATTATCAGTTGTTTTCCAACAACCATACTTCAAAATCCAGCCAGTACAGGTCATTACCAAATGATACATTCATACAAACTCCTACACTGACATATCCTTCATATCTGAAGGCCATATTATTGACAGCAATAAATAAATGTTCAGTTCTGTCATAGGACCATTAATCCCTTCATCAAACACATATTTTTTTTTAAAGTCTGGTTTATTGAGGTATAATTTACATAAAGTAAGATTCACTGGCCGAGCGCGGTGGCTCACGCCAGTAATCCTAGCACTCTGGGAGGCTGAGGCGGGAGGATCGCTTAAGGTCGGGAGTTAGAAACCAGCCTAAGCAAGAGCGAGACCCCGTCTCTACTAAAAATAGAAATCATTTTGGCCAACTAAAAAAATATATATAGAGAAAAAAATTTTAAAAAAAAGATTCACCCTTTTTAGGTTTACAATTCTATGAATTTTTATAAACACATACAGTTGTGTAATCACCACAACCCAGGTACAGAATACTTCCATCACCCCAAAAGTTCCCTTATACCTCTTTGTAGTCAATCTCCTCTCCCATTCCTAGATCCTGATAAATGTTCAGTTCTGTTATAGGACAATGAACTCTTCACCAAATACAGGAATGTTATTTTAATATCTTACCAAAGTCATCCCATATCTTACCTCATACAAATTACTGAATTGTTACTACTGTCCACTGTTTAAGGATGTGCATGATGCTGCCATTAACATCGCCACCCTAACTATTCATTACTATTCTACTTCAGGTCACCATGCTTCATGGCTTAGACTGCTTACCAACACTCACTTTCCAGACAGGTCAAATCCAACAAAGGTAGGTTTCAATAGGCATCTGTTAGAACTTTGCAATACATGGCAGATTCAGTCACAGATCTGGCTCTCATCCTTTATCTGGACGAGTTCTAGACCACTGCCTCTAAGACAAAATATTACAGGACTTAATTTCCCCCTCCATACTCTGGTTACTAGTACTGCAAAAAAAAGAAAAAGAAAAAATAATTTCCCCCTCCAACCCAGGCAATAAATATCTATTAAGATCTTTCTCCTACTACTTCATATCTCATCTTCCATATAACATTCTTTACCAATCCCTATTCTTTTCAGTCAATTTAAATATTCATTTAGTGCATTCCATATATAAAATACTCTCCTAAGTGCTATGTAAACACATCACTTTGTGGTTATTTAAAACTTTGATGCTCTTTCCACTACACTACAGCCTAAAGATCAGAAAGTCTGCCATTTAATGGTTATATGCCTTTAGGCAATTCATTTATCTTTTCTGAGGTTTAATTTTATTTATAAAGTGGGAATAATATCTATCTCACCTAGTCCACAAGATTGTTGAAATAATAAAAATAACAAAGTACAAAGTCTTATAAAAATGAACATTATTGGCTTTTGGCCCTTCATCCAAAATTCAGAGTTATCGGGGGAGGAAAAAAACACCTATACCTTCATACAGACCTCTTGTGGTTTTAAAATGTTATCCCCAAGATACATACAGTTTAGATTTAAACAAATTACTAATTGAACCATATCTCCTAACATGATGTCAACCATTTCTAGCTTTTGTCACAGAACAAACAAGCAAAAGACATTTTCTAGTAATTCAACAACAATAAATATTTACCAAAAACTTACAATACACCAGGCACTGAACCAAGAACTAGCGATACATCAGTGAACAAGACAATCAGACACCAGTTCACACGAAGCTTATGGGTAGAGCACCAGTATCTCAAAATACAATAGCTCAGAAGCCCAAGAGCTATATAAGAAAAATTTGTTTCCATTTAAAAAAATTTTTTTAATCTCACAGGAATAGTAAAATTCCAATCTTTTTAGAATTTGTGGAAACATTTTTCTATATATAGTTGAGCCCTGAACAAGTTCAAACTGCACGGATCCACTTATAAACGTGGATTTTTTCCAATAAAAATTACACTGAGTGTGCTTGCCTCTCCTGCCGCCCCTTCTGCTTCCTCTACCTCCTCTGCCTCTGCCTCCCTGAGACAGCAAGACCAACCCTTCCTCTTTCTCCTTAGCCCACTCAATGTGAAGATGACAAGGATGAAGACCTTTATGAGATCACTTCTACTTAACAAAGAGTAAATATATTTTCTCTTCCTTATGATTTGCTTAACATTTTTTCTATAGCTTACTTTATTGTGAGAATACAGTATATTATACATAAAACATACAAAATATTTGACTGGGTTTTTTTTTTTCTTTCTTTCTTTCTTTTTTTGTTTTTGTTTTTGTTTTTTTTTTTTTTTGAGACAGGGTCTCGCTCTGTTGCCCTGGATAGAAGGCAATGGCATGATCATAGCTCACTGCAACATCACACTCTTGGGCTTAAGCGATTCCCCTGCCTCAGCCTTCCAAGAAGCTGGGACTACAGGCGCACACCACCTCGCCCAGCTAATTTTTCTATTTTTTGTAGAGACAGAAGTCTCGCTCTTGCTCAGGCTGGTCTTGAACTCCTGACCTCAAGGGATCCTCCTGCTTTGGCCTCCCCCAGAGTGCCAGGATTATAGGCATGAGCCACTGCACCCAGCCAATCGACTGTTTATGTTATCAGTAGGGAAGGCTTCCAGTCAACAGTAGGCTATTAGTAGTTAAGTTGTGGGGGAGTCAAAAGTTATATGCAGATTTCTGACTGTGAGAGGGGCACCTCTAACCTCTGCCCTGTTCATGAGTCAATTATAATAAATGATTCTTTTATAGCCTCTTCACATAAAAACAATCTTTCTTGATGTTACTAAAGAAAACATCAAGTTCTATCTTTTTGGCAGGTGAAGGAACAACATATTGGAGAGTTATAGCGATGACTAGGGGAATCACTTTATTTACATTCTGTTCCCCCTTCCCCTCTAAAAAAAAAAAATGAGATCAACCAAACCAAATCAGCTTTTTTCAGTAAATGTCAGAAAATCCTCATCTTCTTTCAAATAGCCTGGTGTTTTTTAAACCAGATTTTTAAAAAGAGAAAAGAATTTCTTAAATGGGAGGCAAGACTTTTTCCATCCCCTCCTACTTCAACTTATTTTGTTTTCCCTATAGCAACTTCGCAAAAGAGGCATGCAAGAGGCATAGTGTTTAACTAGAAATACTTGGCAACTATTCACTCCTTCCCAAACCTGGCTGTGCAATCACCTAAGCCCTGTTAAGAATATAAATTCCAGCATACTATACCTCCCAGCTCCAATTCTCATATGGTCAAGCTGTGTTGAAACACAAAAATCTGCATTTGGTTCTGATGTCGTTGACCCATGAACAGGTATTTGGAAATCCTCACTATATCACCCAAACACATATCCATCAAAGTAAAGCAGCATACAAGCATCCTTCCTTTAAAGCAGTGGGCCCCAATCTTTTTTGGCACCAGTGATCAGTTTCACAGAAGATAATTTTTCCATAGATGGCTGGTTGGGGGGGGGGGGCCTGGGATGGAGGTCACAGGCCTGGGGGTTGGGGACTGCAGCCTTAAAGGACTGAAGGTTATCCCAGTTGGTGCAGCCTAAGTTGGCAGTCTTTGGCAAATTGCTGGCAGTATTTATTTTAATGTTAGATAATTTGTAAAATGTAGTAAAAAAAAAGTCATTTCCAAAAAATAAAGAATAAACTATCATTATTTGGGTTTCTCCTAAAGATCAGTCTCCACTTTAGTAGTTAATTGTTTTTTGGGACTGCCCAGAATGTCATTTCCTTTTCTCTTGGTAAATGAACTTCAATCTCCACCCCTCCTTCATGCAACCATAAATCTTGGTATAAGCTGGCTAATCCCCAATTCTGAGATAGGAGCCCATGATGCAGGCCTAAACTTGTCAGCATACCATTCTTTTCACCACCATGATTGGCTCAGATATGGGCACATGATCTGAGTTGGTCAAATCAATTAGAAACTCTATTTAAAGGTTAAAAGACTTTTTTCCACTGTACCTGAACAAGTAGTCTTGGAAGCCACTTGCAGCAACAAAGAGCAGTCTGAGAAGGGAGACGATATCAAAGAAGCAGATCTGGAAAACCAGCTGCGAGTCACATCATTTAAAAAACTTTTAAGGCCAGGCCAGAAAAACACAGGGCATGTTGGTGAAAAAGACCAAGATGCAGCCACTTATCATCAGGTTACACTATTGTTTTTGTGAATTTTCAAATATTGCTTTCTAGATTACCTCACACCTTATGGAGTGATTATTATTAACTCCATTTCACAGATTGAGGAAACTATAGTTTAGCAGAGTTTAAGTGACCTATCTAAGGTCCACCCTGCCCCACTGCCCTCCTTTCCCTGGGAACTGCCTTCCCATTCTCATAGTTCTCGTATAACCCTACTCTCCTTATCACAATTGATTAGTCAAGGAGTGGGCACCAACCTAAGTATACCCAATGAATCTCTTCCTCCAGAGCTCTATCTAGACTTGAGACTCAAAGAATCTGAAGTCAGTGGTTGAGACAGAAGCTGTAAGATATAAAGCTCCAGTGCTCTGGGCAGTCAGACTTTCCATATATGACTAAAACCAGTCTAACCATCAGAAATAATGATGCCAACATGAAGGAAAAATAAGAGAATACATAGAGACAGAGTCTTGCTTGCACTTGAGCCCAAGTTCCAGTTCCTACTTAAGTAACCTATAGTGGAGCCTTCATTAAGTCTATACCACATAAAGGTAAAGCAAGGAAAAGAATAATCATTAACACTTGTATGTAACCATGACACTCCATATAAATTACTTCATTTAATCCTCATAATTAAAACCTATGAAGTATTATCATCATTCTCATTTTGTAGATTAAATATATTCAGCCTTTAAAAGGTTAGGTAACTTGTTCGAGATCACACAACTAAATAAAAAGCTGGCCTGTAGAGCAGGGAGGTAGATAATAATCCACTTGGTCAGAGCAAACCTCAGACAAAACCTCAGAGCAAAACCTGCCCTTTTTCCCTAGGGCAAATCATGAAGATATACAATGATGACAATGAAGATGATGAAGACAGCTAATGCTTGGAACTCTGCAAAGCACTGACATGCTTTATCACACTTAATATTCCTAACAGCTCTATGATTAATCTTATTTGAAGATTATACGTTTGAGTCTTTAAAAAATTAAGAACTTTGCCCAAAGTCCCAGGGCTAGTAAGTGGCTTACCTGGATGGAAATCAAAATCCCAATCTGACTCAGAACTCATGCTCTTAACTACTATGCCACACTGCCTCCCTAACTAAGAGTCTATTAGAAGTGAGCAGAGGAAATACAATTAGGATAAGATGAATAAATACCTTTAGGGTGGATGATGAAAATCAGAGAAACATTTTCTTTGTCCTTCTGTTACAGAAGTAGTAAAATTCAATCAAACATTGAAAGAATACAAGCATGTATCTAAAATAGGATTTCTTGATAAGGTTGAGAATTTAAATAAATCTATATCTAAGGACAAATTTGGAAGTGGTTTCGATTAGTGAATTGTGTACTATGCTCCTAAATCGAACCGAGTTTCTCAGAGAGGATATCATTTGTCCAAGGCAATACAATTTTTCAATTTACAGTTTACAGAGTCAAGAGTAGAATTCAGGGCTTCAGATTCCCAGTTCAGTTTTTCTTTCACTATACCATACCCATATTCCTGGAAGCCAGTGCATATATAATATTAACTATCTACTACCCACTAGGTTGACAAGTACTTGACAAGGCAATTCTGCTTAAGTCATTTTAAGCCTTATAACAACAGTATATAAGGTGGGTATCATGATCCCATTTCAGAGATAGGATAACTGGATATCATTGCGCTTTTAGCAAATTGTCCAAGGACCAAGGGCTAGTAAATACCAAAGCCAAGACTGGAAGCTAGTTATCCCTGACCAAAAAATCCCATGCTCTTAGATGCGACAGTATATGTGCATGGGAGGGTAGGGGTGAAGAATAGCCCTACTAGATAGCAAAAGCTGAACAGATATTATAAAGCCTTTATAATTGACACAGTACATTATTAGCACATGAACTAGCAAGAGTTTAGAAATAATCCCATGTACATATGGAAATTTAATATATGAAGAAAGTGACATCCCAATAAAGAGAGGCATTTTAAAATAAATGTTGTGGAGATAACCAGATAGCCATTTGGATAAAGATAAAATTGGGGATGGGCCCTGTAATCCTAGCACTCTGGAGGCTGAGGTGGAAAGATTGCTTGAGTTCGAGACCGGCCTGAGCGAGAGCTAAACTCCATCTCTACTAAAAATTGAAAAATTAACCGGATGGGCATCATGGCACGAGCCTGTAGTCCTAGCTAGCTGAGGCAGAAGAATCGCTTTAGCCCAGGAGTTTGAGGTTGTAGTGAGCTATGATGATACCACTGCACTCTACACAGGGTGACAGAGTGAGACTCTTGTCTCCAAAAACATTTTAAAAAAAAAAATCTCAAAATATATCATACCATGATAAATTCCAAATGGATCTCAATGTAAAAAATGAAAAAGAAAAGTATTAGAGAAAACATGAATGAATCCCTTTATAACCTAGACATGGGAAAAACCTATGACTCAAAATCTTGACACAACAAAAGACTAATAATTTGAATACATTTTTCAAAATTTGTGTGGCAAAAAAACAAAATGCAGAAGCAAAGTCTAAAACAAATGACAGGCAAAGCATGGTGGCTCATGCCTGTAATTCCAGCACTCTGGGAGGCCAAGGTAGGAGGATCTCGTCAGCAGTCCAAGACCAGCCTGAGTAAGAGCGAGACCACGTCTCTACTAAAAAGACAAAAATTAGCCGGGTGTGGTGGTATGCGCCTGTACTCCCAACTACTCGGGAGGCCGAGGCAGGAGAACTGCTTAGAGCCCAGGAGTTTGAGGTTGCTGTGAGCTAGGCTGTGAGCTAGGCTGACGCCACGGCACTCTAGCCAGGGCAACAGAGCAGGACTTCGTCTCAAAAAAATTAAAAGTAAATAAATAAATAAATAAATAAAACAAATGACAAATTGCAAAAAGAGTTTGCATCTTACCACAGAAAAAAAGGGCTAAGATCCCTATTGTATAGCTTTTAAAAATTGAGAAAAAAATTAAAAATGGCAAAAATACAGACAGGCAGTTCGCAGAAGAAATTCAAATGGTCCTTAAAATACGAAAAGATGTTCAACTTTACTCATAAGAAAAACAGAAATTAAAATTACTCTGAGATACTACTTCTCACCTATTATAAGGACAAAGATTCAAGAGTCTTACAGCATATTGTTGGTGAGAGCAATAGACAATCTCAAATATTACTAGTGAAATATAAAACAGCACAACTCCTAGGAGAGGGACAATATTGCACAGCAAGCAAAATTATATATATGCATGTATCTTTAACCCAGCAGTTTCACTTCTAGAAATCTACTTCAAAGATATATTGGTAAAAATATGAAATGAGTTGCACACAGTGTTGGTCACTAATAGCAAAAGATTATAAATAATTCAAATGTCCATCCATAAAAAACTGAATAACAATGTTAGCATCCACAAAATGGAACACTATGCAGCTGCAAAAAGGAATGAAGAAAATCATACATCAATATATGTATGATGCATGCTATTTTTTGTGTCAGAAAAGGGTGGAAATATGAATATAAACATATATATGTGTATGTATCTGTTTGCTTATATTTGTAAGAAGAAACACTGGAATATTAAATAAAAAAACAAAATAGGAAAGGGAAAAGAACAGGGTAGAGAAAATATGGACAGAAATGAGAATCTTCTGAATCATAGTTTTCACATTTAAGCCATGTAAATGTTTTACATATGCAAAAATAGAAATTAAATGAAAAAAGAAAGCAATTCTTGAGTATTGAAAACACCTGAAATGAAAGAGTCTAATTGATGTCAAGTTGGTGAAATAATCAGTATAAAGTACTTTTTCTTCTTTTCAAAAATAAAACATCAAAGCTCTAGTCACTGAAAAAGGACAAGAAATAATTTCAACCCAGTAGCAATGAGTATTCAGAATATCATTCCCACTACAAGGAAACAGTTTCCTTAAGGAATGGCTGACTTCCAAGTATGAGGCAAGAATGTACAAGATGAACCTGGGCATCTTATTGTAGCAAAAAACAAGGAAGCTCTATCAAATATTATTAGGGTCATATACAAATAACGCGGAGTCAACCTGAAGAGACTTCCATTAGCAAAAGATAGGACAAAGAGAGTATCAGCAAGAATGACATAAATTTACTGAAACACATCAAAAATATTTTTTAAATGTTTCCATATGGTGCCAAAAATAAAAAACAAAACAAAAATAAATAAATAAAATTTAAAAAAACAGCAGGCTCATTTACCTTATCTCCAGAAGCAATCTCCAATCTAATTTGGATATATAGCTGATTAAGAATTGTATGAGCACGTAAGCCCTCAAAACAATGATGTATTATCACATTTTCATATAGAACAGCTTTAGTCACGAGCCTCTTCTCCAAACATGTTCATTTGTAAACTTATTTGTAACCTATTTCCCAATATAAATTTACCTTGAGTTGGTTTGGAGCCAGAATTTCTGACAAGTAGAGTAAGGCAACTAATAAAGTTAGTGTTTTGACTGCACTTACTCCTCAAGATATCACCCCATTAAGTTATGTTAGATAGAGAAAGTCTTCAACATAAAAGGGTTATGCAAAGAAATGCAGTTAAGGAGGTTGGTAGAAGCTCAATATACTGTAAGAGTTCCCAGTGTTGGAAATTTCCATTGTTTATACAATGTTGCCCTACTTTTAAGTAATATATCTTTGAGTACCTTTTTTCATCATCAATTATACTGTTATACCTTACCTTGACCTCTTTTTAATCAACATCTGCTTGATGAATCAGACATGAAGGTAGACCAAATAGATTTTATAATAGATCTTTTTATATTTGATACATTCTCATCAGCATTCATATAAATCTCTTAAAGGTCTAATATGTATTTTAGTTCTAAAATGTTATGTGGTATATATCAGTAATTTAATCTTTCAAGAATGAAGGTATAAATATTAAAGGATCTGACCATTAAAAGGCATATTCAAAAACAAAAATTCTGTGATAATTCAGAAGCAACTCAACTAGGTATATTTACTATTCTACCAATATTTCAGGTTGTTTCCAATATTTAAGGCCATTTATATTAGTGATCTGAGGTTAGGTAAAGAAACATGTCTATAGTTAAATCATTGGTAATTTCTCTTATTTATATAGTGCCTTAATTTTTCCAAAGACCTTTTATATATATTAAATCATTTAATCATTAATATGATAGTCTGAGTTAGGTGTTGTTATCTTTACTTTTTATTACATATGAGAATGTTCTGGCTCAAAATCATAGTCCACAATTACATTACTATGAAATGACAGATCTGAGACTCAAAATAATGTCTTTTGGTTCCAAGTTCAATGTTCTGTTCAGAAGAGCATTCTTCCGGGTTAGTTGTAATGTGCATTCATAAACTCAATATATATCTATGCTTGTTTGATTTGAAGCAGAGGTCTGATGTTTCTTCTGTGTACATAGAGGAGGCTACAATAATTACCACATATTAGCTTAAAAGTAATCTGTGCATAGTTTATAGAGATTGTTAAGATACATTGAAATTCATGTACTTTCTCCACATAAGGCAGAGGCAATTCCATGCTAAGATTAGAAAAATAATCAATGATTTATCTGATTTATCCATTCAGGTGAATACCTCTGTTGTTCATGATGGCAGGTCACAGAACGGGCACAGTTGTATTCAAGCACCATGGTATAAGCAACCAATAAAGTCCTCAACTCTCATACTCTCTTGTTCATGGCTGGCATCCTAAACTCTTTGCTTTGACCTACTGATAATAAAACTTTCTGAACTGTTTCTCTTTCTGGCTTGACTCTTTACTGAACTGTCCTCATTATGGTTAATATTGTTTTATAGTTTTGAACTCTGGCTTTGTTTCTCAACTCACTTTTAATTCTTTGATGGCCTTGCCTCTGGATGCTCTGGGTAAAAATTCTTGCTATCTGTCCTACTATGTCTTAAAGTTTTATTCCAGGTCCAAGAAATGAACCAGGAAAAAATGGGATACACAAAACTTGGGAGCTTCTACTTATACAAATGAAAAAAATATTGATCACAGCGACCTGTTTAAACCACCACTGAAAAGTGAGAGCAGATTTCAGAAGCCTAATTCAACTCACATTAAACACTGTGTTCATCTCTGGCCTTTTGACAGAGCAGAAGCTATCCAACTAGTAAATTCTATTTTAGAAATGGCTGTCAGTGCAGCAGTGGATGGATTAACACTTTCTTTATATATATCACTTTAAGATTGAGATGAAAATGCTCTGTGTAAATGTAAGTTATTAACAACCATTTGCAGGATTAAGAACTTCTTCAATATAGGTTGATGCCAGATACTTTAATAGTTCTGAAGAAGCCATTACAGTTTATGGTGTCAGCTATCTGATGAAAGAATATAATAGGGACATCATCTCTATGACCCGGCAAGATATCATTTGTACCTTCGATGAGGTGGAATAAAAGACATTAAACTTATGGGATATCTTAAGGTACAAAGAATGGTAGGAGAAGGTTAGGTGACCTTGTGAATCGAGTCTGTTGCTGTTTCCAGGGACAGTAATGAAAAATAAATTGGCAACAATATTCACTTATTTATGAAGTCTTTTCAAAATATCTGGGAAGCTGTGTGGATAATTAAATAAAAGAATCATAAACTATAGTATGACAGAAACCAACCACAGCATTAATAACCATACAAACAGAGTTTCTTCAAATCCCTGAGCCAACAATCCAGCTATATTTTCTTTTTGTTTTGAATCATACTGCAAAAGCATAGTCCTTTTCTCCTCCAATTCCTAGTCTCAGAAGATTAGATATGCAAACAGACATTTTGCATAATGTAAGTTTGAAGTTTATTTGTATATGAATTTTATGTGTTTATTAAACACCCTCTACATACTTATATTTGCATGCATCAATTGACCCAGCAAAAAAGAATCCATGACGGTAAGGTGATGGGAGACTACTCATTGTATTCCTCACTCAATTATGTTTATTTTCTCTCCATAGGTCCCACCAGCTTTCTGCTGCTACAAATGTTTTGTTGATTTCACTTTTGGGAACTGTTTCTGCATTTCTCTTGATCTGTTTGAGCTGTATCTCAGCAGACACCAGAGGGGAGTCAGAATCAATATATTTAAGCAGCAGCACTGATAGGGAAATTAGGTCTTAGTGTAAGTGAGAAACAATTTGGAAGAAAATAAAGAAAAATAAATTTAGAGGGAAAAATCTCTCCCATAGCTACATGTTTCCTACTGCATTTATGTTTATTTCAATAGGGACAGAAAATATAGTGTGAAATACCCCATCAGACCAAAAACACTTTCTAAATGGGGCGGGTTCAGATGCACCGTTAATAGTAAGCAAGGATGAGAATCTAATATCTGTCACATAGTGATGGCAATACTCTGCCTAGTAATGTGATGTTATTGTCAACATCCTAATATTTGTGCCTGTCACAAATATTTATATTTTATATTTTTGCAGAAGATTATAAACACTTTCTTGTACATAAACTCATTAGAATCTCAAAATATCTGTGGAAGTAGGAGGTTATTATCTGTATCTTTCAAATAAGGATAGGATACAAAGATATCATGCAACTTGTCCATGGTCATATAGTTGGTAAGTAGCAGAGAAGAAACTTGAAATCCAGTTTTTCTCTAGAGGCTAAACTTGTCGTTACTCTCTTATACGGCCTCCAAAGACAGTGCATGGTTAAGAACTGGTAAAAGAGTCAGATGTTATTTGAGAATGTTGTCCCTCAACTAGGAGATGGGAACTAGACATTCTGGCCCTTTCCTAACTGCTACAGAAACTAACACTTTGATTAGTAAAAATATTCTGAAAATAGAGAGTTCTCATTACTTTATAGGCAAGGTGAATGTTAAGGGGGCTAGCTTATTGAAAAAAGTATGGATGCTCATTATATGATCATATTCTACCATTTCTACACCCTCATAAACTTATGTCAATGGAAATAGCCTCCATGGCTGCTAGGAGAAGAAAACATTAGCTACGTTCCCAGGGTCATTTTCCAATTAGGGATGTTGATGGAGTCAAAAGTGGGGATCTTGGTGGCAGGGAAAATAATTGCTACCTTGATATGTTGGTGCTGTAGAATAATCCTCCCTCAGTGCACATATGCTGCACCAGTTTGCGTGTGTCCATGCACATACACACATGCATGTGGGTGGTAGGATGGAGAGTTCCACTAGGCTGCCCTCCACCACCCTTTCAGAAACTCTAGGTGAATATCCAGTGATGCTTCCATGTACACACTCATTAACCAATGAGTTAGGCACCTTGAATAGGCAGAGACGAGGCTGGAAAGTGGCTGAAGATGAAAGTCTGTCAGAGAAAAAGAGGTGATCCTGCCAAATGATATAAACCAAACCAAATTCTAAATCCATGTGGCTCTTAAGCCCTGTATTACACATACTTCCTTAACCACTGGGACAGAAAAAACAAAACAAAAGACTAAGCACTGGGACAAAGGTGTGCAAGTTCTTCCTCCCTTATCCATATTTCTGGTAGTTATTACCATGGCAAGAGGTGGGTCTATATTTCTTTCTCTGTCTCTCTCTCTCTCTGTCTCTGTCTCTCTCTCTGTCTCTCTGCACCCCCCGTTAATTATTTTTAAATTTTAACATAGATTTATTTATTTTTTGATGTATTAGTTTCAATTTAATAGTAAGTACATGTGATATTTGTTTTTCCATTGTTGTGATACTTCGCTTAGAAGAATGGTCTCCAGTTCTATCCAGGTTGTTAGGAAAGGTTCACCATTTTTAGTGGCTGAGTAGTACTCCCTAGTATACTTATACCATATTTTATTAATCCACTCATGTATTGATGGGCAATTGGGTTGATTCCACATCTTTGCAATTATGAATTGTGCTGCAATAAACATTTGAGTGTACATGTCTTTTTGATAAAATGCTTTTTTTTCCTTTGGGTAAGTATCCAGTACTGGGATTGCTGGATCAAATGGTAGGTCTACTTGTAGCTCTCTGAGGTATCTCCATTCTATTTTCAATAGAGGTCATACTAGTTTGCAGTCCCACCAACAGTGTATAAGTATTCCTTTCTCTCTGTATCCATGCCAGCATCTGTTGTTTTCAGACTTTTAGATAAAGCCATTCTTACTGAAGTTAGGTGATATCTCATTGTGGTTTTGATTTGCATTTCCCTGATGATTAGAGATGTTGAGCATTTTATCATATGTTTATTGGCCATTAGTCTATCTTCTTTTGAAAAGCTTCTGTTCATATCTTTTGCCTACTTTTTTTATGGACTTGTTTGATTCTTTGCTTGCTGATTTTCTTGAGTTCTTTGTAGATTCTGGTTATCAGCCCTTTATTGGATGTATAGCATGCAAATATTTTCTCCCATTCTGTAGGTTGTCTATTTGAGTGATTATAATATCTATTGATTGTTTCCTTGGCTGTACAGAGGCTTTTTGATTTAATCAAATCCCATTTGTTAATTTTTGTTATTGCTGTAAAGTAGATTTAGTTTATAGAAAAGTTGCAAAGATAGTTCAGAGAGTTCCTGTATACCTGTCACCTAGTTTCCTCTGTTGGTAACATCTTACCTTACTATGGTAAATTCACCACAAATAAAAAACCAAGGTACACTACCATTAACTAAACTTCAAACTTTATTCTGGCCTTACTAGTTTTTCCATAATGTCATTTCTCTGTTCTCGGATACCATACAGGATGCAACATTGCATTTAGACATAATGTCTTTGTAGTTTTGCCTGGTCTGTGGCTTTCCTTGTTTCTGATGACCTTGAGACCTTTGAGTTGCAATGGTGTAGTATTTTGTAGAATGTCCATCAATTGGAGTTTATTGGATATTTTTCTCATGGCTAGACAGGGATAATGGGTTTCTAAAGGAAGACCACAAAGGCAAATTGACATTCTCATCACATTATATCAAGGCTACATGCTATCAGTGTGACTTCTCACTGATGATGTGTTAACATGAAATAACATGAAGGTCACTTTGTCACCTGACCTAGGTAGTGTTTTCCAGGTTTCTGCAATGTAAAGGTACTTTTCCTCCTTTTCCATACGCTACTCTTTGAAGACAAGTCACCAAGCACAGTCCACACTCAAACTTGGTAGAGGAGCTCTACTACCTGAATATTGCAGTATCGGCGTAAAATACTTGGGATTCCTTCAACTTGAAGAAATTTCTTTAACATTTCCTGTTATGCAAGTCTACTGGTGAAAATTCCTCTTAGTTTTTGTTTATCTGAAAATGTCTTTTTTTCTTTCATTTTTGAAAAAATCTCTGCTGAATATAGAATTCTGAGTTGACAGGTTTTTTTATTTGCTTACAATATTTTAGATATTTCATTTCATTTCATTCTGGCTTACATTGTTTCTGATGAGAAATTAGCAGTTATACTTATCATTATTCCCCTCAGATAATGGCTGTTTCAAGGTTTTCTCTTTATATTTGGATTTTAGCAATTTGACTCTAGTGTGTAGGTGTGTTTTCTTTATATTTATTTAGATCAATTTCCCTTGAGCTTTTTGGATATATGCATTGATAATTATAATTAAATTTGGGAAATTTTTAGTTATTATTTCTTCAAATGCATTTTTTATTCCATTTTCTCTCCCCTCTCCTTCTAGGATTTGAATTACAAATATCATATAGACCACTTGATGTGGATCCTTTGGTGACAGTGACTTTATTTGTTGTTGTTGTCAGTAGTGGTGGTAATGTGTGTACTTTATTTCCATATTCTTTAATTTGAGGCCAGGCGCGGTGGCTCACACCTATAATCCTAGCACTCTGGGAGGCCGAGGCGGGTGGATCCCTCAAGGTCAGGAGTTTGAATCCATATTCTTTAATTTGGATATTTTTGTTTGACTTTTCTTTAAGTTTACTGATATTTTGTATTACAGTGTTCACCTTCTTATTAAGCCCATTTCACTATCAATATTGAACTTTCATCTTAAGAATTTCCATTTGATTTTTTAAATAGTTTTTATTTATCTGTTGTAAGTACTTATATATTTGCTAATTGTGTCCATATTTTCATTTAAGGTGTTAGATATATTTCTCATAACTCTTTTAAAGCCTTAATCTTCTAATTTCAACATGTATGTCATCTCAATGTCTGTTCATATTAGTTTTGTGTTTTTCTTCCTCTTGATTGCAAGTCACATTTTCTTGCTCCTTTTCATATCTAATAGTTTTTTAGTTTGGGCTGGACATTGAGAGTGTTAAATTCTTAAAGGTGGATTGTCAATCTTGCCTTGATCCTGTCAAGGTTTAGTTTTAGGTTTTGTTGGAGTAGGCCTAGATCAGCTTTACTCTTCAAATGAGGCATTTCTAAGATTACAACCAAAATCCCAGTATGTTTAATAAGGTCTTTCCACTTTGACTGGTCAGAACTCCAATATCTCCCAGTACTATGCCACCTCCAAAATCTTCATTTGACTCACAAGTTCTCAATAGTTTTCTTTGAAGGTTTTGCACAGTATTTTCCTACATTATACAGCTTTGTGTTTAGAAAAAAAGTGAAAGGGTAGTCCTCTCTAGATTTCTGGAACTCCTCAGCTATGTAGCTACTTCCTCTCTCTGATACCCTGCCTCATAAATAAACAACCTCCTCAGAAAGCCTGGACCATTATGTCTTTCTTCTCCCTAACGAGACTGCTGCTTTCTATGTGCATCCCACTTCCTTGTGCTGCAACTGGGATATTGACTGCAGGCAGAAAGTCATGGTGAATTTGTTGTTCATGGTGTACATTTTCCTTATCTCAAAGATAACATTTGTGTACTGTCCATTTTCCATTGTGTCATAATAGAATAATTGCTTCATGTATTTTGTCCAGTTTTATGGTTTCTTCTGGTAGAATGATACATATACTATCTGTTATTTCATAATGAATAAAACTGGAAGTCATTTATTTTGACATGTGTTTAGTCATTCTACAAATTTGGTCAATGTCTCTAAATATTCCAGATTTACTGTGTTCCCATATATTACCCTAAGTCAATGACTTTGTCCCGAATACTCAGCATTCATCAGAAAAAATATGAGATTATTCAGATTCTATACTACAAAGAGTATGGAAGCTAGGACACTATCAGAATATTTTAGATGAGTGACTATAGAAAATAGTACGGGTTTTCCTCAGTCACAAAAGTCTTATGAAGGAACAGAAATAGACCAATATATAAATATGAGAGCATTCAAAGATACTCAACTCTTTTTGAGAAAAAATGTCAGATTTCTGGTTAAGACATAGGAGAAGAAGCAAAAGAGGCAATTAGAAACCTATTGCTTTTTGGCACAATTCACTGCAGTTATATCTGAATTTCAGATGTTCCTGTGATTGATACCAGGCTTCCAAAATATTAGCTTTATAATATGCATAAATATGATGCTTTAACTTTAAACTTGGTCCTTGGTCTTCAGTTAACCCTTATGGGTGAATGGGCAATGGATTGGTGTTTTGTGTTTGATTTGGTTGTTTGTTTTATTTCTCTAATAACCATGGTCTGGATGTTCTTAGCACCCTCTTGGCAGAGAGACAGCAATATTTCATGCAAACACATGGGATAAGAATAGGACAGAGCCTGCACATAACTCTTTTATTCTAAGTAGTTGTAAGAACATGCACATGTCATGATCTCCCCAAATCTGCTTTTTCCCATTAACACATATATGTTTAGAAACAACCTTATTGTGGATGTGTGGCTAACAGATAATGTATGTGAAAGCACTTTTAAGTAGTGAAATGCTCTATATAATACAAAGTTACAGTTAAATTGAGTGCTTAAATGATTTAAGTATATCAAAATCATCAATTCATATCCTTTGTTAGATATTAATAATGCCTAAAAGTCTCATTGTTTGACTATTTCCTTTTGTTTAAGATGTTGAGTTTCAAGTGTCCCAACTGGAATGTAGAATAAAGTAGCTTATGCAACTAGATTTGTTTCCTAAACAGTGAACTGGGGAGAATAAAATATAGAAAAATAAACTTCTTACAGGAGAAGGGGTTGGGAAGCTCTGAAGCATGGTGTGTCATTCATAGGAAAAGTCCTAGAATGAATCAGTGGTCTAAGAAGTAAGGGAAAGCATAAAGCAAAATGGGACACTGAAGGAAGAAGAAAAGGATATTAAAGCAAAAGCTTCTCTTTGTACTTATGCTTAGAAGCTACCTTTCCAAGAAGATTTTTACAAGACTCAACCCATCAACCTCTGCAACACCCCATAGGTAAAAGGCGATAGTGGTACAAAAGAGAAAACATTAGAGGGGGTTAGAGATAATCTAATTTTAGTTTGAAGATTAATATATCCAATTTTCTTCTAGTTCTGTGGCCAAAGAACATAAAAGACTTGCTTCCCAACACACAGCTTGTTAGTTTTAGATTTGGGATGAGAGCTCAAGACTCCTTGCTCTTGGCCCTTTGTTCTTCCCACCCCTTTTCCCCAATTTTAATTTCTCTGGTTAGGAGTGCTATAAGTGAGGATGTGGCCTGCCTGTAGTCACAGTACAAACCAGCAAGGCAAGGTTAAATCTCTGCTAAGTTTTCTAAATGCATGCTCTTACTCTCAGGTATTTCCAGAGCTCTTTAAGCATGCTGTAGTAAAGTTTGGACAGAAATATAGATGTATGTTTCCATCTACAGACAGTGATCTATCCTTACAGTATATATCATTGTTTTCCATAGCCCTGTGCTGGCACTATAACTACCCTAGAGGTTGAAAAGATTGATGCATAACCTGAAGCTCTTTCCATTTCAGGAATAAATATATGTTGCAAAACTGTCTTCTGGTTTTAGTCATTGCCAAAGCCTGTGATTCCTGAGATTGCGTCGGCAAAGCGACTAGAACCCTTAGTAGATTCTGCACTCAAAACTCTGTGAAGTGAGTAATCAAATGTGTTAATGATAAACCTGGGACATGGAGTTGGTTATCAACAACTCAGATTCATCTTTTTTATGTCTAAGAGTAAGACTATCTGGGAATTACTTCCAATTCATTGTAGTTTAGTTCCTAAACATAAAATAATGAGATTCTGAAAGTCCAACTCCTCCTTTTCACAAATGAGATAGCAAAGGATAACAAAAGTTTAAATGGCTCACTTGCCACCACACCACATAGTTAGTGACAAAGCTATGATGGAATCTGAGCCCAGACACTCAGTCTGGTGGTCAGGGATCATAGGAGGGTTTGTACTATTCCAATGAAAAATAACCTAAGTCATGGAAATATCTTGAAGAACTGAGTTTTTCACATTTCAAAAATAATGAAACAGAATATTCTATGATAGGCTGTCAAAATATGTGTCTTTTATTGGGCATGACACTCATGATTAGAGTGTCTTACCCAAGCATAGACACATACACACATTCACTCAGAAAACTATTCTGGAAAAAAAATGGGTAAAATTCCTTGAATTGCTGCTATGTTGGCTACTGGTATCATCACATATTTTTAATCTCTTTTCTGAGTACAACTCAAGATATTCAACAGCGAGGAATAAATAAGCAATATAAATCTCTATTTCTTGAAAACAGAAATGAAGTCTATACCTTTCAGATAACTTAATAACCTCTAGCATCAGTAATGAATACCCAGCTTTCTGTATAAATTACATTGGGTCTTGGAATATTGTACTCAGCCCTGAGTTATTTGTTTCATATATTGTATCTCTAGGTATACAAATTAAAAAGAAATGCTTTGGAATGTGATTAAATTATGATTGGAAACAGGCATGTGCTGGCAATGTAACTCTGAGGAGTGTTCTTATCTATGGATTTCCTAGTAGTTTTTTATAATTGCATTAATTAAATGCTCTAGAAATTCAGAGTAAGGCATGCATTCTCTGTGTCAAGAGGAGGCAGCTAGCCACCGGATGATGAAGCAGTCTAATCTTGACCTGCACAGGGAGTGCTCAGCATTTGATGGTCATAAGCTCTCATTAGTTAGTTCAGCCTTTGTAGAAAGCCAGGGTCAGAAACAAGCATGGCAAAGTTCAAACAGTTCTATGATTCAGCTTGAGCTGTGGTGCTTTGTTCATGCTCAACTAATGACCAGGCCGGCTACATGGCCAATCTGATCTCTTCACCTGTTGTCAACGTGGATATTGATCACCGCAGTCAGGCTGAGTTCAGAACCGATCTTAATCAGGTTCCATTTCTCCATGGCTCTCTGTCAGCACTGAGCAACATGTCATTACAGAGCTAAAGGTTGTGGGTGGGCCTCCTTCTCAGAAAGGCTTTGAAAAATTAAAATGGATTGTTATTGTGAAGTCAATAAACTTAGGCACTGACTAAACCTAACCCTGATGTTCTAGGAGAAACTGGTGAAGATTATTGGGACAGCTCATTCATTATTAGTTTAACATTTCATTTGAATCAGGATGCATTCTGCAACTAGCTCATATCTCATATGCAGAACAAAGAATTTGTATTTGCCTGTACATAGACCCATGCATAAAAGTAAAACACCCACAGCAGAAGATGCACCACATCCTATTTGTACTAATCATGGCCTCTTGGAGTCACAAATTTCATTATGTAAAAATATCATTATGAATTTTGTTTGGATCACTGACTTCTTGACCTTTTTTGGTTTTTCTAAGCAAAACAATATCAAGTTCATGTATTTTAGACAACACATGAAAGACGCTTGAAAGAAAATCAAATCTATGTCATATATATGTATATCAGTGTAAGTTGAATTGAATGTAAGTTTGTCATGTATTTTTTTCTGTAGATTTTTGATAGGGTTCATAATAATTCAGAGGGCTGTAAGTGAAAATGTCAGCACTTTTAGTTTTGTAGATAGATGGCGAGACAGATAATCTCGGCATGGTGTGCTGTACATGTTCATTAAAACTGATACTCAGCACCGTCTGGGCAGATCAGGCAAACTGAAGGAGGAAGCCTTGCTGAAGGTCATTTGTATGCGGCCCTAGAAACTTCTCGGACAAACTCATCTGGGGGAAGGAAAAAGACGATCCATTGCGTGCCCTGTCCCCTGGCTACATTGGTTTGAGAGAAGACACAGTTTGAGAGAAGAATTAAATGATCTCTTTCTGATCTTTGTATCACAGTGGGGCACAAGTGTGCTATTTTGAGGAATTCTCTAGCACGGGGTTACAAACAGGAGTACTCCTTCCCGGTGCAATCCTAGGTCACCCTTCAGCTTTGATCACATTTCAAGCTGGGCTGTCCAGTGGCAGATGACATAACAATAATCATTTCACTTTATCACAATTTCTTTCCTAATGGAGAAATATTGGGATTAAAAAAATCAGATTAGGACAGAGCAGAATCACATATGTTCCAATTTGGCCACCGATTTCCCAAGCCATTAACAACTGGAAGCTTGCATTACACATTACCAATGAGAAAACCAAGGTTACTTATTACATTTTTACTCTAGGGTTTTCATATTCCTCACTACTGTGACTGTGGTTTAGGATGGTTAACATGTAATAGCACTGTAATAGCTTAAAATGATCTTTAAATATTGCCATTGATTTAGACTGATATAGCAAAAATCCTATTTTATACTATGATTTGATAGTTATTATATAATACTAATGGTTAATAACATAGTTTTCATTTATATTTTTATTGATACATAATAGATGTACATATTTTGATAGTACATCTGATAATCAATGTATTCATATAATTTGTAAAGATCAAATCAGTGAAATTGGATTATCATCACCTTAAATATGTCTTTTCTTTATGCCTGAATCACTTGAATTATTCTCTTCTAGCTATTTTGAAGTACACATGATATTATTGTAAACCACAGTCACCCTACTGATCTATCAGACACTAGGTCTTATTTCTTTTATCAGGCTATATATTTGTACCCATTGACCAGACTCTCTCCACTCCTCCTTTCCCCTATTCATCCCAGCCTCTGGTAACCACTGTTATACTCTCTATCTTCATGAGATCCATTTTTTATTTTTGGTCCCACATATTAGTGAGAACGTAAGATATTTGCCTCTCTGTGCTTGGTTAATTTCACCTAACATAATGACCTCTAGGACCATTAATGTTGCTGCAACGGAAAGGATGTCATTCCTTTCTATTGCCAAATAATATTCCACTCTGTGTGTGTAGAACTGTACACACACATTTTCTCTATCCATTCATCCATTAACGAGCACTTACATTGATTCCACATTTGGCTATTGTGAATAATGCTGCAATAAAAATAGAAGTGTAGATATTTCTTTGATATATTGATTTCCTTTCTTTGGGGTATCCTGTAGTGGAACTGCTGGGTCATATGGTAGTTACATTTTTAGTTTTTGGAGAAGCCTACACACAGTTTTCCATAGTGGCTATAGAAACTTACATTTCCACCAATAGTGCACATGGGTTTTCCATTCTCCACATCCTCACTAGATCCATAATTCCCTGTCTTTTTTATAAAAACCATTTTAACTGGAATGAGATGATAATTCATTGGGGTTTTGGTTGGCATTTCTCTGATGATTAGTAATGTTGAGTATGCCTTTATATATTTGCTGGCCATTGGTATATCATCTTTTGAGAAATGTGTATTCAGATCTTTTGACCATTTTAAAATCAGATTATTCAGTTTTTTGCTATTGAGTGGTTTGATCTCCCTATATATTTTGGTTATTAATCCCTTATTGGATGGATAGTTTGCAAATATTTTCTCCCATTCTATGGATTTTCTCTTTACTGTGTTGATTGTTTCCTTTGCTGTGGAGAAGCTTTTTAACTTGATGTGATTTCATTTTTCTATTTTTGCTTTGTTTGCCTGTGCTTTTGAAGTCTTACCCCCGAATTCCAGACCAATATTCTGGATTGTTGTCCCAGTGTTTTCTTCTAGTAGTTTCATAGTTTCAGATATTACATTTAAGTTTTTAATCTATTTTGAGTTGACTTTTTACTAATGATGAGAGATAGGGTCTAGTTTCATTCATCTGCATATGAATATCCAGTTTTCCCAGCACCATTTATTGAACACACTGTCCTTGCCTCACTGTATGTTCTTGGCACCTTTGTTGAAAATGAGTTGCCTGTAAATGCATGGATTTAAAGCTGGGTTCTCTATTCTGTTCCATTGGTCTATGTGGTGGTTTCTATGCCAGTACCATGCTGATTTGGTTGCTATAGCTTTGTAGTATATTTTAAACTTAGATATTGTGATATCTCTGGCTTTTTTCTTTTTACTCAGGATTGCTTTGGCTATTTGGGGTCTTTTTTGGTTCCATATAAATTTTTGAATTGTTTTTTCTAATTCTATGAAGAATGTCTTTGGTATCTTGATGGGGATGACAGTGAATCTGCAAATTTCTTTGGGTAGTATTGTCATTTGAATGATATTAATTCTTCCAATACATGGATATGGAATATATTTCCATTGTTTTCATCCTCTTCTATTATTTCATCAGTGTTTTATAGTTTTCCTTGTATAGATCCTTCACTTCTTTGGTTAAAATCATTCCTATATATTTTATATTCTTTGTAGTTATTGTACATGAGATTTCATTCTTTATTTCTTTTTCATGTCTGTAATAGTCTCTAATGATTATTTGCATGTTGTGGTCTCAGTGGTTATGTCTCATTTTTCATTTGTAATTTTATTCATTTAGGTCTTTTTCTTTTCTTTTATTTCAGCATATTACGGGAATACAAATGCTTAGATTACATATATTGCCTTTGCCCCACCCAAGTCAGAGCTTCAAGTGTGTTCATCCCCCAGATGATGTGTACCACACTCATTAGGTGTGAATATAACCATTCCCTTCTCCCCCCCTCACCTGTCTGATACCCGATGAATGTTATTACTGTATGTGCACATAAGTGTTGATCAGTTAATACCAATTTGATGATAAGTACATTTGGTGGTTGTTTTTCCATTCTTGTGATACTTCACTTAGTTGAATGGTCTCCAGTTCTATGCAGGATAATACAAGAGGTGCTAGATCATCATTGTTATTTTTGTGTGGCTGAGAACTCTGTGATATACATATACCACATTTTATTAATCCACTCATGTATTGATGGGCACTTGAATTGTTTCCACATCTTTGCATTTGTGAATTGTGCTATTGTAAACATTCAAGTGCAGATATCTTTTTTGTAGAATGTCTTTTTTTCCTTTGGGTAGATGCCCAGTAATGAGATTGCTGGATCAAATGGTAGTTCTACTTGTAGCTCTTTTACGTATCTTCATATTACTTTCCATAGAGGTTATACCAGTTTGCAGTCCCACTAGCAGTTTGTGAGTGTTCCTTTCTCTCCGCAACCACACCAACATTTATTATTTGGGGACTTTTTGATAAAAGGTATTCTCACTGGAGTTAAGTGATATCTTGTTGTGGTTTTGATTTGCATTTCCCTAATGATTAGAGATGTTGAGGATTTTTTCATGTTTCTTGGCCATTAGTTTGTCTTCTTTTGAAAAGTTTCTGTCCATATCCTTTGCCCACTTTTTAATGGGGTTGTTTGATTTCTTTTCTTGCTGATTTTCCCAAGTTCTAAATAGATTCTAATTATCAGCCCTTTACCAGATATATAGCATGCAAATACTTTCTCCCATTCTGCAGGTTATCTGTTTGTTCTCAAGATAGTTTCCTTGGCTGTGCAGAAACTTTTTAATTTGAACAGGTCCCATTTATTTATTTTTGTTGTTGCTGTGATTGCCTTTAGGGTCTTCTTCATAAATTCTTTGCCTAGGCCAATGTCTATAAGAGTTTTTCCAACATTTTCTTCTAGAATTCTCCACACCTCTCACCTCTCACAAAAATCAACTCACAGTGGATAACAGACTCAAACCTAAGGCATGAACCTACAAGAATTCTAATGTTAATTATTCTTTAATTATTTGTTAGACTTCATCAATGAAACCACCTGTTCCTCAGATTTTCTTTGTGGGAGGTGTTTTGATTGTTAAATAAAAATCTTTACATGTTAAAGAAAGACCTATTGTCATATTCTATTTCTTCTTGAGTCAGTTTTAGTAGTTTGTGTCTTTTTAAGAATTTTAGGAAGTTTCAGGAATTTATGCCAATTTGTTGGCATAAATTTTCTTATGATCCTCTTTATTTCTGTAATATAGTTAGTACTTTACCTTCTGTCCTTCTTGATTTTTATAATTTGAGCCTTTATTTTTTCTTCTTGGTTTGTCTTCCTAGGCTGACTCTTTCCTGGTACGTTAGCAAGAGAGATTAAGATTTTTTGTGTGTTCTTTTTTTGATCTATATCTTTTGATATTTCTAGGCTGCTGACTCCTTAAGTTTCAAGTTGGGACATATGAAACAAAAAGAAAACCCAGATAATTTTCCACTGTGTCATTCTTCAGGTCCTAAGTGCCCCAGGTTGTCTTCTTTCTCATCGTTACCATTAAGAGTCTTTTCTGTTTGTTTTATATCTAAACAAGGATTTTAATTGTCCCTCAAGTGAGAAATGAGGACAGATTTGTCTATTCTATCTTCCTAAAAGGTGAAGCAGGATGTATTTTTAAGTGTGGCAACCACTTTCATTGTTGATGCAAGAAACTTAGAAATGCCAAACTCAATTTTAGCATTGTGATTTGGATATTAAAATTCTTATTACCCTTCATATTTTTAAAAAATCTGATTTATGTGTTTTTGAATAAGAGGCCAGGTTGCCTCCTGATTAAAAAAAATAGGTAGGTTGATTATTTTATTGCATTCAGAGTTATCGCATTTGAAAGTATCATAAGGACAATCAAAGCCTTGTACGTTCACTAAACTTCAACTTGTCACCAATTTTCTGTGACCACAACTTATCAATGAAAGTACACATAAAGGGTGTGTGGTCTGGAAGTATGCTAGAAGCTAAAGATTGGCTTGGAGGCATAACTGATAGCTAAACTTTGCTGGAATATGTTGAAGAGGGGGAACAATGATGGTCTGTTAATGTAAACGGCACTGGATACCAAAGGACCTGGGAAACCAGCTGAAAGTGACAGAATGAAAACAGAACTAATTTAAGAGTGTGAATAACTGGACTTGAGTCCTAGCTTGACTTTTAATTAGCTCTATAATCTTGGCCAAATCAATTAAACTTCCTAAACTTCCTAAAACACAGCCACTATGGTTTGAATGAGAGTTGAAACCACATACAAGTAAAAACTGATATTATTATTATTGTTGTTGTTGTTCTCATTGTATTTTCATTTTGGAGGATGCACCTTGATACATATCCTAATCTATGTAACAATTATTATTTTGGAGGTTTGCATTTATTTAGTTTTGAGATGCTGAAAGTTATAGATTTTCAGGTTTAAAAGAACATGTAAAGTTATCTAGGTAAGTTTCTATAGATCATTGGTTCTCAATTTCGGCTACACATTAAAATTACCTGGGGAGCTTTTTAAATGCTTCAGTGCCCTGGCTGGTCTCCCAGAGATTTTGATTTAACTGATGCAGGGTGAGGCCTAATCATTAGTACGTTTGAAAAACTCCCCAGTTGACTCTAATGTGTACAGAATTAAGACTCCTCAATATAGATGAATGTCTCCAGTCCTGATTCAAGATGTCACTCAGCCTGAGTGATTCAAATGATCAGCCTGGCTTGGGTATCATTGATCTAGTAATTTTCAAAACAGGGGTGGGGAAAAGGGCTAGTTTGGAAGGAGTTTCTAACTCCCTCAGCCTTCTTCCTATCATGCAAGATGAGACATTAACACTTAAATTTTGAAAAAGGTTGCCTAGTGATTCCAATGCCTGCTTTGTACTTTCACACTTCCTAACCCACCTCCATTTTCCTGATCTTCTTCTGCCCTTCCGGTTGAGAGTTGACTTGATGTTGTTGTACCTTCAAAGCTTGAATGCTGTCTGCAACATTAACATCAGCTACTTCTTGGACACCTTCTGTGACAGGAACCTCATCAGCTCCTGGGCAACTATCTCTGTCTCTGTAGAGTCCTCACTGAGGTAAAATATGCAGTAAGGTGCCTCAATAAGGTAAGGTTACAGACAGAGTTCAGCTCAATATAAAGAAGATTGTGTGTGCTAATTTAAAAACAAGTCACTCTGGAAAATAGCTTAATTTAAAAAAAATACTATATTTCATTTACCAATCCTCAAAACAATCCTATGGATAGGTTACAATCACCTCCACTTCTCAAAAAATAAAAATTGGTTTTCTTAATTGCTATAAATGAGAAATTTGAAGCACATAGATGATAAGTAAATTGACAGAGTTGGCCAGCAAATGGTCATGGGGAATTTGAACCGTGGCAATCATTCTCACAGCTACACTTTGACACAAGGCTTCTATCCAAAAGAAACCAAAGAAAGCACCATCACATGAAGTGGTGCTCTTTTAATGATATGTCTAAAATATATTTTCAAGACCAGTGTATATAATCTATGAAGAAAGGTTTGACACATGAAAGGCGGAAAGAGACACTGTTGTGCCCAACAGTCCAGAACAGGTTGGGGACAGGCCTCTAGGAGTCAATCTGAGAATCATTTTCTGCAAGACATCAGGGAATGCAGTGTGAACTAACCTGCTTGTTCTTCCCCTGGCTGCTGTTTTCAGCTAAGTGTGAACTCAGGTCATTCCTCGCATTTAAAGGCAAAACCTGTCACTCCCAAAAAGAACTCTCTGTACTGACCGGTTCACTAATTCACTGCTGACTGGGCTTGTCTGGTAAGGGAACACATTAAATATTTAAACCTTGTCCTTCCTCAGATGCAGAGCAGCAAAGATGATTTTCCACAGAATTTAGTATTAAACTCAGGCAATTTGTACAGCTGTGCATATAAATGGCTTTTCACATAATCTCTGGAGGCCAGGGTCAATGTTCCTCGTACATTTTAATACTGTAGATGACATAGCAACATCCTTCCAATTTATGTTCTCTCATAATTGAAAGGGGCTTAATAAATGTGAGGAAGAGGCAGTATGTACACAGCAACATCGATTTCTGCTGACAGTTGAGCGGAAGTTAATTGTAATTTTAATGTAATTTGTTCCATGGGTGATGTTGAACCCTAGAATATACCTAAATCCATTTTAAAGGAAATTGTGTGTCTATGTGTGTGTGTGTTATACTAGAATGACCCAATTATACAGCTGTCATGAAGACACCAAATATAATTTCTCCAAATAAATAATTATTTTTCCCACAGAGATATTTGTGTAAATAAATGGAAGGCTGGCTTTTATTATCAACAGAAAGTTTTACCCAATCAGATTTGGGGATGACATAGATGTTAGGTTGCTCGAAATAAATGTACACATTATTTGTAAAAGGACAAGCACAACAACTCCTAATTGCTGAAGTTAAGCTTATCTGCATGAACTGTAGTTAATATTTATACTGGGTAAAGCCATTTTTTATTAAGTTATTTTTTCATTTAGTAGAGCAAGAACATGCTAATAGTTTTGTTGCTAATTCAAACATTTCCTGCTGTGGGTAAAAAACAAATGTAAAACTGAAGAATGATGGTGTTCTCTGGCTCTGAAATTCGCTAATTGCACAGCTATTCAATTATAGGTAATATCCTTTTATTGCTAATAAGATTACCGTGTGTCAACACAACTGCAATTCTGAAATGGAATTTGCCCAATTTGCCTTGTATGGAATTTAAAACTGTTCTATGTAAAAGACTTTAGAAAATTTGCACTGAAATATGAATGACAAGGAGAAGAAATCAATAAAATGCCTAATCTAAAAAAAATTTTTTTTCACATCCAGATGCTTTTATTTGGGGATAGTTTCAAAATGGGTATTTTGTCACCAAAAAAAAAAGGCAGGCACATGATTGAATCTACTGTCAACTAGGTTAAAAAAATTCTTAAACTAGTTTATAATTTGTTTTTATACAATTCGGTATTTTCCAAATCTTCCTCTCCCAGCCAGGGTTTAGTTTTGTGTTGGCTACCAAATAAGCAGACAATGAATGTAAGGTTATAAATTTGACCAGACAATCAAAAAGGCTGCAAACTCACCTGGTGAGGACTAAAGGGCATGTAAAATGTACATTCCTGGGTATGAACTCAGACCAATTAATCAAACTCTTAGAAGGTACAGTGCAAGCATGTGCATGTTGTACTAGATCCCCGGGTGCTTCTGCCACACTTGGAGTTTGAGAACTACTGGCCTGAGTCATCATTGCAATGCCTGAGTCATGGCTGCAGCACACATCTGGTACCCCTCAACCTTGGACTTTGGCTGCGCGGGCTGTAGAATGGCTTCCCATCTTCCCTTAAGGAAAAAGACTTGCTACCCACTTACTGCCAAACATAGCTGAACAGAGGCCTCCAGGATAGTGATGATTTTTAATCAGATATTACTAGCGATGCCAGCAGATGCAGGTGTTCAGGATCTTCTGGATGTAGGAAGATCCTTTAAGAGTATAAAGGAGAGACTGCTTGCTAAATCTGATGACTCTTTCTAAAATGGCCTTTCTAAAACTGTGATCTGTGGACGGTGTGTATCAAAATAATTTAGGAAGATATTAACAGTAAATGTTCTGGAGTTTCATGCCAGATTTGTTCAATCAAAATTACAAAGAACGGATCCAGAAATCTGTGTGTCTTAACATGTTATATCACAACTATTAACATCTCCCCAAATTGAGTCACTGGCATTTGGTGAGCTTGGAGAAGAACTTTCTTCACCTTTTCCCTGGATTTCAAACCTAATTGGCATGAGTAATCATTTCAGTTTGCCTGGGACTTTCCAGCTTCAACCCTGAAAGTCCCATGTCCTGCGAAACTCCTCAGCCCTGGGTAAATCCGAACAGTTGGTCTCCCTAAGATCTAATTTCAAATCTTGTTCCACCATACATTGGCTACAGGGCTTTGAGCATGGCATTAAACCATTCTGAGATCAAATTTCCTCATCTGTAAAATGGCTATAATATTCATTTCACAGAGATATTGTGTGGATTAAATGAAATTAAATGTGATTATGTATACGAAGCAACTATCAGGCAGACGTTTTGTAAATGTTATTTCGTTTTCCTACCGTTGGCAAAATTGTATTCCCAGGCCCAAGGGGAGGATCCTGTTACACACAACAAGAAGGTGGATACCGTTTAATTTATTTCACCTGCCAAAAAAAAAAAAAAAAGAAGTACTTCTTTGTCGGTAAATAACAGGTTGTCATATGCTGTGTTCAGGCAGATTTGTTTTTGATTTTTTTCAATTTGCAAATATGCAAATCGAGAGTCATGATTCACTTCATTTCCATGTAAAATTAATTAACTATAAAATTCTGGCTATAAACAGGAAAGAAGAAAAAATGGTGAATTCAAAATACAGAGTCGTAAGTCTTAAAATTTAGACAAGACTTTTGGAGTCATATAAAGCAAGGTAGGTGTGGCTTATAAAATTTGAGGAGATATGTGGACAAAGCCCTAAGGCCAGGTGATGTTCCTATCACTTGCTTTAATAAGCTATATGGATTTAGATATGTCTCCATTATTCTGGACTTCAGGTTCCACACATATAAAATGGAGCTTGGAATAGTATATTAAATTGATCTCTAAAGTTCTTTCCAGCTTTATGATTCTATTCCAGATAAATTATTTTGCTTTAATTTAAATTCTCTAAGTAAAAGGAAGCTGGCTACTTCAAGGCAGTTGATGTCATAGTAGGGAGATTAATTTTAGATTGTTCTTTATTTTGAGTCAAAGTCTTCTTTCTATAACTTATCTCCCCTAGTCTTAAATGATCTTAGAAAAACTCAGAAGAACTCTATTTGCTTTTTCATGGGTTTGTTCTTCAACTACTTGAAATGAATGATCGCATGAAGCCTTAGTAAATTGTATGTCCACCTCTGCTAGAAGTGGTTATGTCATGGCCATGTTTAACCCCTATGGGCTTGATTGAAGCCCTGAGGACTTCTCAGGTCAGGTGAGACTGTCCTGACCAATTTGTGACTGAATAGCCAAAACTTGGCTTGTTTATTTAGATAAGTATGCACTAGCATCAAACTTGTATAATTAAATGAAAGGACTCACCTTTTGTTAGTCAGTTAGCTTAGACTAAGAGTGTTAGAAATCAAAGATAAGAATAAAAGTGGATTGAAGGAAGGTTAAATGGGCAGGAGCTCAATCATAGAGACCCTGGAAGAGGTGGATTTGGTGAAGAAGTATCTGGGTAGAGGTAAGAAAAAAAGGTGTTTAATCAATAGCAATCTATCAAGTTGGAATTGAGAGAATAGAGGGCTTAAATCTAGATTAGAGAAAATATTCATTCCTTCAGTCATTAATTAAATCACCACATTTTTTAGTGTCTCTACTATGTCTACTATTATCTGGACCCTGGGATATTTCAGTGAGCCAAGATAAACCTAACTTCTGTACCATATAGCATAATGTAGCAAACTTACCACCTGTCATATGTCTCCCATCAGCACATCAATGATCAAACTAAGTCTTCCTGTGCATGTTAAAACACACAGATTTCTGGATCCATTCTCAGTGATTTTAAATTGAATAGGTCTGGAAAGGGATCCAGGGACATACAGTTTTTAATGATCTTTCTAGATTATTCTGAAACATAAAGCCCACAGGTTACCTTTTCAGAAAGATCATTTTAAAAGGAGAGATCAGATTTCCCTAACAATCTGTCCTTTATATTCTTAAAGGCTTCTAAGATATCCAGAAGGGTCCAGGCACCTGTATCTGGAAAGGTAGTACTTTCTATTTATTAATGCATGGCTTATTCAAGGCACTGACAACCTTTTTATCCCCCCACATGCTCATTACAAGTTCCTGATTTCTGCTACATGTTAGGGATCTGAGGATAGACTCTTACTTGCCAATGTTTCTCTTTAAGAACCCAGAATCAGCCACGTTGCTCTGGATACATTCTACTAGCCAGTGGGTATATTTAAGTTTTCTGGACAGTGAATTTTTATTGCTGCAGTCAAAGAATACATTGTTCATTTTTCTTTAGTGAAATCATGTTTTCAGCTTTTATTTATTTTTTTATTTTATTTTATTTTATTTTATTGCTTTTATTTCATCATATAATGGGGGTACAGATATTGTTAGGGTTACATACATTGCCCCTACCACCCCTCCCCCCCACATGTCAGAGCTTCAAGCAAAAAAAATGTTTTTAGATTGGCTGAGGCCCTGTAGCCAGGAAAGGTAAATCCACACCAAAAGATGTGTCAGTCCCAGTCA